>JANEHK010001529.1:827-12455 GCA_025960845.1 Tachycineta bicolor | reverse complement strand
CCTGCTCAGGGCGGCTCCTTCCCCCCACAGCTTCTCCCCAGTGCTGTAAGCAGCTCCCAGGGCTGGCTGAGAGCTGTCCCTGGCAGGCAGCAGAGTCCCTGCCCCAGCACAGTGCCCTGGGCTGCAGCACCCTGCTCTGCAGGACAGCCCTGGGCACCCCTGGCTGCTCTGCACAAGAGATAATCAGAGAATGTACTCACAGAGTCTGTATGCATTGGGATGCTGCAGCTTTAGGAGATCCCTGCAGGAGCTGCAGCTGCCTTGTCCTGCAGCCAGAGGTTCCTGTGCCAAGGGCTGGGAGTGATTCTCCTGCAGTCACTTCTCAGCTCCTTCCCAGCCCTGAGTGATTGAAGCTCTCTGTGCCTGTGTGCTGTGCCTGGGGTGGCTGCAGGCAGTGCCCCAGCCCTGCTGGGCTGGGAGAAGAGCTGCTCATCAAGAGAGATGTGTTTTTGAAGCTGTTCTTGATTTCCAGGAGCTGCTTCTGTGCCAGGAGCCCGGCCCAGCTCAGCAGCACAGACACAGCACAAGGACTTTAATGACCCTCTCAGGCTTTGTGCTGAGGCCCTGAACATCAGTCCCTGAGAGGGAGCTGAAGAAACCTCTCAAGAATTCCAAGTCAGAATCCAACTCCAAAGTTTCTTGAAGTTTTAATGGGTCCCACTGAGGGACAGGACAGAGAAAGTGTCCCCAGGCTCCAGGCAGAGCAGAGAACTGGAGGCAGTGATGACAGGTGGGGACAAAGAGAAGCCAAGTCCTGGTGTCCTGGGGCACAGCAGCCTCTGTGCCACCAAGGGCTGTGAGGAGACACCTTGTCCTGAGGCCCTGGGGCCTCCTGGCACAGCCCCAGCAAGGCTGGGCACTGTCAGCCCCTTGTGCTGCCCTCAGCATCCCCCTCCCATGCCAGTGGCCTCAAGGATGTGCTGGAAGGAGTCCCTGGGGAGCCTTGGTCAGCAATGGCCCTGGGGGGCTCCTGAATGCTCCCAGGGACTGCAGGATTTTCAAAGGACTTTGGGTTCTGCTTTTGCCTTGGAGTCTGTGAGAGGCTTGTGCAATCATGGCCTGCAATTATCTGCTCTAATTAGTCCCTTGAGAGGCTTTATCAGTAACAACACTCATTAATGCTTCAAGGTACTTCAGTTGTTTTAAGGTACTTGGTGTTTCCCTTTTAAAACTGACTCTGTGAGATGTTTGTGCAATCATGGCCCCAATTATCTACATTAATGAGTCCCTTGAGATTCTTAGTCAGTAAAGACACTCAGCAGGGCTCATTAGTACTTCAAGGTACTCAAGTTTATTAACTAACTTTTTTTTGACACTGAGTCTGAGAGATTTGTGCAATCATGGCCTCCAATTATCTGCTTTAATTAGTCCCTAGAGATTCTTATCCTGTAACAACACTCAGTGGGGCTCATTAATGCTTCAAGGTACTCAGGGCTAATTTAAATACTTCTTTTTGCCACTGCATCTCTGAGAGGGTTTTTTTGTGCAATCCTGGCCTCCAATTCTCTCCTCCAAGGAGTCCATGAGAATTCCTTGTGTTTGGGATGGACCTTAGTGGGACCCATTGATACATTGAGACACTTTGGGTGTTTCCTCTGACTTTGAGTCCTGGAAAAGTTTGTGCAATCTCCTCTCAGGCCCTGAGCTTCCAAGGCTCAGCACCAAATGCACCCCAGGGCTCATTAGGACCAAACATAGCTGTGCCTTGATTTCCCTCTGGTCTGGTGTGGTTCATTAGGAAGTCTTTTTTCCTAGAGTTATGGAGAAATATTTCAAAGAGCTTCTACTCAGTCCACATTTCTATTTTTAAAGGTGCATTTTTCCCTTTAGACCAGAGGTGATTTCACCATTCAATGACTGATATTGACCCAGGCTCTCTTCCAGGGAGGTCTGGCTTGGTCAGAGAAGCTGTGCCTTGAGGTCTGACCCAGCATGGACAACCTTGCTCCACATTCCACAAGCCCATCCTGTCCTCCCTTACTCATCTGGGACCTGCTTTGCTCATAGAACTGGCTGCACTCAGACAAAAGAGTGGGTTTTCTTTTTTTACTTTAGCAATCTTAGATTCCTGAGTTTCCCCATTGAAAACAGACACCCTCCTCTGTTGGAGTTCCTGGCTCTTTCCTGCTCCAAGGTCAGGGTGAATAAAACTCAGGAGATGTTGTTTTTGAAGTCTCACTCAGAAATTTATTATCCTTATCTATCACAAACTCTCGAGATGTGAGCTCTCTCTAACAAGTCGAGAAAGTGACCCTAAAATGGTGTCTATTCAAGGCTATTTCAGTCCCAATTATCCAATAAACAGTTGACATCTCTATTATTTATACTTCTAATCCAAAAATGATCACCCAAAACCTGCAAGGCAGACTTCTTTCACCCAATTACAGAAAACCAGACAGACATGGGAAGAAGAAGGAAGAAAAAGGCGTAGAAAAGACAACTAGAGCACACCCAATGTTCTCTGTCTTGGCTCCCTTATATCACCATACACTAAAATTCAAAATGTAAGTTTTTCACCCTGTGAGATCACACATCACCACTCACACAACACACCCACAACCCCCGGGGTATCACACAATCTCGGAAGCCAGTTCCAAGACCTCAAGTCGAATGTGGTGCTTATCTGAGGGCCAGCACCCCTCATCTCAGGAAGTCTGAAATTTTCAGCCTCCTGGGTTCCAATACTCCTCAAGTATGTGCCATGCCCAAGGTGCCACCAAGAGCACTGCAGCCCTGCCCTGGGCCAGGAGTGAGGGTGGATCATCATCCCAACCTGCCCTGGGCCATGGCAAGGGGCTGTGGCCATGGACACTGCACTGACCCCACTGCTGCCTTTGGATCCCTCATCCCTTCAAGTTTCCTTGGAAAGCACCCCAAGGACCCATTTCTGCAGCCAGGTTCCATGGCCAGGGGGGATGTGGGGGGCTGCAGGAGGTCAATGCCCCATCCCTGGAAACATTCAAGTCCAGCTGGGACAGGGCTCTGAACAACCTGATGTGGTGAAAGATGTCCCTGCTCATGCCAGGCCTGGACAAGAGGCCTGAGTGGGGCCTGAACAGCAGGCCCTGAGCCAAAGGTGACCTCTGCATCAACCTTCAACCAAAGGTTATCTTAGTATCTGCTCATTAGTGAAATATGCATGGTCATTAGCACTGTGACAGATGTATCCACTCATTAGTGAGACATGTATTGACCTTTCTGTGTTTAGAAGCCAGACAAGGCCATGAAATCTGACATCTGGCCGTGTTTGGGGCTGGATGGTCAAAGTCACCTCCCTTGGTTCCTCCTGGGGCCCTGGCCAGGCTTTGGGAGGGACCCAAGAGGAGGATGAAACCAGCTGTTCCTGCACTAGAAGTGCTGTCAGTTTGTTTATTCAGCACTGTCAGAGCTGGGCCCTCTCCCAGCCAGGTTGGAGCCTCACCTGTGGCTGGAGGCACCTGCAGCAATTCCCAGTGTCCGGGAGTGGCTCTGCAGTCCTTGGCTGGGACAGCTTCCCCCAGCTGATGTGTGCATGTGGGTGATGGGAAAGTCTGAGGGGAACTGGTGATGGATCTTTCTCAATCCCTGCAGGCAATCTTTGGTAGTGATGGTTGGGTGCATTGCTGAGCTGCTCCTTTTGTGCTCCTTTGCTGCTTTGAGCTGCAGTAAATGACACTGATTCCTTCAGGTGGTGTTGGTGTCTTTGGTGCTGACCCTGCCCACTGGTAAATTAAAACTGGTGAAATCTCGCCAGATCACCACAAAATGTCACTTTTTAAATGTAAATGCGAGGAACCAATCTCATCTGAAATTCGTGGATGGGAAGCCCTTCCCTAGAGCTCGCTGGCTCTGGAATGGGCTGAGGTTGGAGTACTGTGTGAGCAATGGTGGAGTCAGGTAAAAGAGGCTGAACTGCTGGATGTGTTAAAATGCATCTAAAAAATTGCATATGGAAAAAGGAAAGGAACTTGTGGGTTTGGGAAGTTGAGGATGGATTTTATTAACAGCACATTTGAAACAGCACCATGAAAAGAAGAATTGGTTTTGGAATGCTCCCATATGGAGTGAGAGAAGGAAGGTTTATATCTTGAGCTCAGGTTTCTTTGTGCAAGTGAAATAGAGTATTATAATTATTATTAATAATAGCTATTTTAAAATATACAGTGATCTTATTTTTTTAAATTTACTTTTAAGTCAATTATGTGAAATAATGCTGACAAAATTAATTTGTTAGTTTTGGCTACTCTCTGTAACTCTAAATACCTGACAGAAAAGAACTGGCCAATACCCAAATGTCAGTGGTAAACTTTGCAAATTGTAGAATAGGAAGAAAGGAGGAAGAGAAGAAATTGGCTGTTTTTATAGGGTTTGCTGATACTGTGATGTGAAATGCTTTGTCTGTTCCAGTGAAAAATACAGTGATTAAGGCTGTTGGGTTTTTCATGTGCCTGACTATCCACAAGCTGCAGGATTGATTGAATGGGTGAAGGGGTTGTCAAAAGAGCAGTTGAATAAATGAGGAGATGGGAACTTGTCCCAGTGGAGAACCCATCTCCCAGATGTGCTCCATACCCTTAACATGGGCCCACTGGGGAAATGGAAACTCTCTGGATGTGCACAGCTGCACCCAGTTTGCAAATACAACCATGGACAGTGAGACTTGGACTTCCTGGGAAATAGTTCTGGGTGTGACGGCCCCTGACAGGGCCACCCCAGAGGCTGCAGGGCTGGACCTTCATGCATTGGAATTAATTAGGATAAATCAGAAGCAAATGAGTGTTATCAATGTAGGAATAAGATTTTAGGTTCCTCCAAGACACTTTGGTTTGATCACTGCTCCTGCAGCTTGGCCTTGAAAAGTGTTCATATCATGGGAGGAGGAATTGATGCAAATTATCAAGGAGAAGGTAATCTGCTAAACAATATAGAAAAAGATTGGATTATTCAACCCCATGACCAGGTAGCACAAATATCAATATTGTCAGTTTTAAAAACAATTGTGAAAGAAAGAGATCCACCTCCAACCAGCACTGTTTGTAGAGACAGAGGGTTTGGATCCAGCAGTCATAATAATGGAGCCAGAGTGTGGGTGCAGAGGCCAAATGGCCCTCTCAAGCCAGCTGAGGGAACAGCTCTGGGGAAAGACAGCACTGTTTGAATTCTGAAACGTGGGCAGGAATAATGGGAATATGTCCCTTCATATTCCCATTGTGTGTTCCATGCCAGAACAAGTCAATGTTGTGGGATATTGTTTTACAGATCCTGCCAAAGCAAATCTCCCTGTTTGCCCCTCCAGGCCCTTTGGAAAATGCTCTGACTCACGGGCTCCATGTGAAGGCTGATGTGACACTGAGTGACTTCCACATGAATTCCAGCCAGGAGCCTGGGTGCCTGCCAAGGACTGGGACCTGAAACCTCTCCAGCCAAAGGGGAAAGGACCCCACCAAGCTGTGTTACCCACAGATACCATGGGAAAGCTGAACAGCAAAGGACCTTGGGGGCAATATGCTGGAATTCAAAAGGCACCAGCTCCATGGACAAGAGAATTATTGTTCCTAATACAAATGAGATTCAGGAAAAAGAATGAGCAACCTTGTCACTGAAGTACTGCTTGTATCCGTTACTTGCATCTTGTTAGTCAGCCAGATTCTTTGTTTGCCAGAAACACCTGGAGTTTCACCAAGGGATTAGTCATGAAAATATTTATGAGAATGTAAAGATCAAAGTAGCCAAAATACTCAATGTAACTAATTCCTGGGTATGTTCTCGACTAATGTTGGGAGGAATGGGGTTCCCTTGGAGGACTCACCCTACGGATTGCCCAGAACTCTGTCAATGGGCTCTGACTCATGAGGGAGCCAGTGCAGGGAAAGTTACAGAAAACTCTGCTGTGGAACACAGGAATACAATTATCAGCTTTACAGGATTCACTAGGATTTCCCTTCAGGAGAAAACAAACCCTGTTATAGTTAGAGGCCACAATGTGGAAGGATTTTTGTGCTTTACCATCACTCACAATGTCCATAGAACTCGGGGTGCTGGAGCTGGTCAGTGCCAGTGTCACACCAGTCCCAGCTGCAGGGCCACTGTGAAACTCCTCTGAGCCAAAGGCACTGGGGACACAACAGCAGCACAGGGAGGAGCCCTGGATCCATCATCAGCACACAGTGGGAAATGGGAAATCAGACCTTTGAGCAAGAATAAGATGCATACAGAATCTAGTAAATACTAACCACAGGCTTATGACACAGAATGAAATTTGTGAAGAAATAGGGAATAAAACTTGCAGAAATGAAGGACAGATCATGCTAAAACCAGTGAGGAAGTTGCTGAAATGGCTGAAAAGAGACTGTGCATGCCTAGAGGAAAAGGTGAAAAAGGCATGGCAATGAAGACGTCCAGCCTTCATCAGGGGACCACTGAGGAAGATGTGGAGCCTTCCTCAGTGCCACCACCAGGGTGCTGCAGCTGCACCTCACCTATGTGAATGATAGTAATGAGTTCTAAGAAATAGTTTACGTAACCCCACACTTCCTAAGGAAAACCATGAATCTGCATAAAGTGTACCCATATATTGTGATCTGCTGTGTGCCTGTGTGTGCGCTGTTGGCAGGAGATATCCCCACGCACCCGGTCTGCTGAATAAAGCAAATTCCCGCTTCTTGAACTTTGTCTCATTGTCTCAAGTAGTGCCTCTGGGCCCGATTTGGGACGATTCACTTCCATGGGGTTCTGTCCAGTCCCAGTGGAACCTCGGTGCCATATTGTTCCACAGACTCACAAAGCTCTCCTGGCTTCCATGGGGTCCCTCTGTGACTCACTGCAGCCTTGGTTCCATCAGGGTCTCTTGGGTTCCATGGTGCACAAGCCTTTGTCACATCTGAGCCTTGCTTCCAGGAGTTCCATCGACTGACAATGGCCGTCTGCATTCCATGAGGCCCAGCTGGATCACAGCAGAGCCTTGCTTTCATCAGGCTCCGATACCTGTTCTGCCCACTGATGGGGGTGATTTAAAGAACACAGAAACCCATGGAAAGAATGGTCTTATTCTACTGTGAGTATTAAGGATACAAAAATGAAAAATTATACATTCAATAAAACTACGTGCTTGGCTTTAGCAACAAGCAAGAAGAAGCAAGGTAATGCACCTAATCATTATTATACAAGAGAAATTATAGGGATTGAGAAATTGCCTAAATATTGCAGCCTCATCCAGAATCCGCAGTCATATGGGAGCCCTGTTTCACAGCAAGGACCTGGAGAACACTTCCAAGCAATTCCAAGCGATCCAGTTGTAGATGAGGTCTCTGAATTTGCTCTGAAAGTGGGTCCATCATTTATAGGCCCAAATCACCACATAAAAGTGACTAGATTTTATTTCTAGCACATGAACTCCTGGATTTCATGGCCCTTTTCCTGACTAGGAGGGGCCAGGACTATACCAGATCCCAGTCCTTGGCTTGGAAGATTTCCCCTAAAATATCCTACAAGCCTCTATTCATGTCAGATATATTTCTTTCAGATAACTGTTTGAGATTATGTGAAAGTTTCTAAAGCATCCATTTTGATGTTAAACAGCTGGCATAAGCACCTCAGTCATCTATTTTTAGCTAGATAAAACTGATGGTGTTAGTCACATAATGCCCAGGGCTCGTCCTGCAGGTCAGCTCTGGCTGAGGCTGGCCACTCAGACCTAAGCACATCAGAGGCTGAAGTGACCACGACTGGGAAGGGCAAAAACACCCACTGGGACTGGCCCAGAGGCCCCGGGACTCCCTGGCACGGATCACCTCAGGAGACAGTATTTCAGGGAGCCCAAAGGACTCTTGGGAGAGCTGCTGTGGAGACAGAGGGAATTGCACTGCTGAATCCCTTGCCTGGGCTCCCAGAGGACCCTTCTGCTGTGGGGTTGCTGAGGCTGGAGGAACAGCAGGTACCCATGGCCACCCCAAAACAGGGCCCCAGTGGCAACAGGGCACCGACCGGGACTGCGGGACCCCATCCCTGGGATGAGTCAGGAACTGGAGAGCTGGGAGTGCTCAGCCAGAGCCGCTGAGCCTTCAACAGCCCCACACGGGCAGAGCATGAGCCCAGTGGGGAGTGGCCACTGACAGGACTGTGGGGGCCTGAACCAAGTCCCAGCCCCACTGAGAGCGGCTGTGCCGGACACCCTGGAACTCCAGGACCAGCTGGAGTCTGAGGCAGCCAAGTGGTGCCACCATCAACATTCCTTTCTTCCCCCTGAGAAAGGACACTGGGAAGCTGGGGAAGTGGGAATGAAAGGAGTAGGGATGGTGGGAGCTGTGGAACTACACTAACATGAGGAATCCAAACTCCTCTGAGAAAGGAGGGCACAAATCCCTGGTGTCCAGCATCCTGCCTGAGAAACCCAGAATTTCCAGAATTACCAACATGAAAACATCCTCCAGTTCTCTGGATTGTGCTTCTCCTGACCCACTAAAACCTTCCCACCAGACTGAACCTCTGAAGTGGGATTGATGGAGTGTTGGAGTCCAGGGCATCCCTTTGGCTGCCCTGGAGAATCAGGGACCTGGGCAGGGGGGTCTGGGACCCCAGCCCAGAGCTCAGAGAGACACTGGCTTTGATCTCAGTCCATGGGAAAAACTTCCTAAACTGAGAGAGGGTTTGCAAGCCACAGGAGTGTGAAAAATAGTAGTTTAGTTTGTCACAGAGTGAAAAAATAGTAATTTTAGGTTCATAGCATTGGAGTGAATGGGGACAAAATGGAGAATCTGGGGCGTTGTCTCCTTCTTCTTCCTTCTCCTTCCCTCACTCCATTTCTGCTATGACGTTGGCACAAAGTAGTTGGTGAGGATTGGGTCAGTGTATAGGTGACCTTTTTAGTAATAGTGATAGACATTGGTAAGAAATAGTAAATAACGAACACGTAGTAATTAGTATAAAAGATTAAGCACAGCCCAGCTCGGGGGGAGACGTGAGAAGTCCATGCACCTGCACACATCGTGTTGGACTGTGAAAAATTTGTAAGATAAGAAACAATAAACGAAAAATGCAACCTTGAAAATACTAAACCTGAAGACTCCGTCTCTTCCTTCGGCTTGGCGCGGAGCTGTGCAGGGGGGAAAAAGACCCTGAAACCACCTGAATTTTGGGGAAGCCCCCGACACTGGGGCTGTGCCAGGAGGCCCCAGAGCCTCAGGACAAGGTGTCTCCTCACAGCCCTTGGTGGCACAGAGGCTGCTGTGCCCCAGGGCACCAGGACTTGGCTTCTCTTTGTCCCCACCTGTCATCACTGCCTCCAGTTCTCTGCTCTGCCTGGGGCCGGGGGACACTTTCTCTCTCCTGTCCCTCAGTGGGACCCATTAAAACTTCAAGAAACTTTGGAGTTGGATTCTAATTTGGAATTCTTGAGAGGTTTCTTCAGCTCCCTCTCAGGGACTGATGTTCAGGGCCCCAGGACAAAGCCCCGAGAGGGTCATTAAAGTCCTTGTGCTGTGTCTGTGCTGCTGAGCTGGGCCGGGCTCCTGGCACAGAGGCAGCTCCTGTGTTCAAAAACACATCTTTCTTGACGAGCAGCTCTTCTCCCAGCCCAGCAGGGCTGGGGCACTGCCTGCAGCCACCCTGGGCACAGCACACAGGCACAGAGAGCTTCAATCACTCAGGGCTGGGAAGGAGCTGAGAAGTGACTACGGGAGAATCACTCCCAGCCCTTGACACAGGAACCTCTGACTGCAGGACAAGGCAGCTGCAGTTCCTGCAGGGATCTCCTAAAGCTGCAACATCCCAATGCCTACAGACTCTGTGAGTGCATTCTCTGATTATCTCTTGTGCAGAGCAGCCAGGGGTGCCCAGGGCTGTCCTGCAGAGCAGGGTCCTGCAGCCCAGGGCACTGTCCTGGGGCAGAGACTCTGCTGCCTGCCAGGGACAGCTCTCAGCCAGCCCTGGGAGCTGCTGCCAGCACTGGGGGACAAGATCTGGGTGGAAGGAAACAGCTGGGAAGGGGTGGAAGCGTTCTCCTTGTGTGGTGGGGATGCTGCATTGTTCAGGACTGCTTCCAGCGTGACATTTAACTCCTGAACATTTCCAAGTAGATTATACAGGGATCACAGCAAGGCAGGGGCTACATAAAAGGAAAAATCCAGCTTTTTTAATCTACTGCTCTTGTTGCTTGGATAGAAAATTGCACAGAGATATTCATCTCTCTTTTCAGGTTGAGAAAAAACAATTTTCTCTCAGACCTTAATAAACCAGGCAGTGACAGAAATCAGCAGAGGGTCCCTTGCAGGCAGCAGCAGTGTCACTTTTCCAGCCTCCTCAGGATTGCTCTGAGATTGCCATCAGAGCCTGCAGAGCCAGAGGTGCCCCTGGGCAGTGCCTGAGCTGGGAGGGCTCTGCAGGGCAGAGCTGAGCCCCCAGGGCTGCGCTGGGCTCTGGCAGCACTGGCAGGGCCCAGCCCTGGGCACAGGGAAGCAGCTGCAGGGAGGGACAGCTCCAGGCAGCAGAGCCCTGGGCAGGCAGTGGGGGGAAAGTGCCACCAAGCTGTGCTGGGATATTGAAAGTCCTCTACAAACTGAACTATTCCATGATTACTTTATTTACAGATCCACATGCCAAGACACTGCAAATGGGGTGTCCCAGCTCCCTCTGCCCCAGGGAGCCCTGGGCAGGGCAGGCTGGAGGCTGGGAATGAGCTGACTCTCCTCCAACAGTGCCATGGACAGGACCCTGGGTATGTCACGGGGATGCCATCCAAGCTGTGAGCTGCCTCCAGGGGACACTGGGGGACAGGAGTGTCCTTGGCCAGTAGTGGGGCTGAGACTCTGAGAAAGGCTGAGCCAGTTTGCTCTGCTGTGGCTCCCTCTGCTCTCAGCTGTGTCAGGCTGATTTTCAGGGGAACACAGGGACTGCCTTGGATCACTGAAAGGGCAGCTGGGGACAGATGGAGCCACAGAGCAGCTCCCCTCAGCCTTCACTGAGTTACAGCCAATGCTCTTGCCTTGCACAGTTCTCTCTGATTTCTCTGGGCACAACAGGAAACCCTCTCCAACTGCCTTTGGCCATCACCATTCCTTAGCCCTGGCAATGGAGATGCTGCCAAGCTCCTCTGCCTCAAGAGCAGTTTGGGCTGATAAAGTCCAAGCCCAGGACTGGCCCCTGTCCCTGTTCCCATGATCCCTGTGCTGCAGAGCAGAGCTGACGCCTCGGTGTCCATGGGCAGAGCCCCTGCTCGTCACAGCAACGGGACCAGATCCCAGCAGAGCTCCAGGCACAGGGATGAAGGAAGGGCTCTGAGAAAAGGAAAATCTAGGGGGCACAGAGCAGCAGGGGCAGGGCTGGGAGAAGGGGCTTGGAAATCTCTTAGAAAAGTCTCACATGACTTGTCACTGTGTCCTTCAACAGGACTTCATGGCCAGAGTGTGGAAATGTCCAACAGCAGCAGCTCCATCAGCCACTTCCTCCTGCTGGCACTGGCAGACACACGGCAGCTGCAGCTCCTGCACTTCTGCCTCTTCCTGGGCATCTCCCTGGCTGCCCTCCTGGCCAACGGCCTCATCATCAGCGCCGTAGCCTGCGGCCACCTCCTACACACGCCCATGTTCTTCTTCCTGCTCAACCTGGGCCTCACCAACCTGGGCTCCATCCTCACCACTGTCCCCAAAGCCATGC
>JANEHK010001527.1:0-12493 GCA_025960845.1 Tachycineta bicolor | reverse complement strand
ACAGCATGGCTGGGGCTCTGCAAGGTCCCTGGGGGAGATGGGAAGGAGCAGCAGAGCAGGGGCTGATCCATCCCCACTGCGCTGGACACCCCAGGGCAGCGTCCCAGAGCGTCCTCATGCACCTGCCAACAACATCCCCCCTCTGCAGCCCTGGCCTCTCCCCCAGCTCACACAGGTGCCGCATCCTTGCAGGCACAGACACGGCAGCACTGGCTCAGGAGCCCCTGTTTGCACTGCCCAGAGCAGGCGTGAGCACCCCCATGGTGTTGGTGTGGGGAGATGAACCTGAGGGAGCACAAATGCCATCAGCCCCTGGGGCCAGGAAGGGCTAGAGACCAGCAGGGAAACCACTAAGGTTTGTGGTGGTCTCTGAAGTCAGCCAGAAAGTTTGTTCCCATGAGCTGTGAGTTTCCTGTGCCACAGCAGATGTTGCTCAGAGTCAGGGCTGCCTGGCAGCCACCTCTAAACTGCCGTGAGCCTTTCCTTCACTTTACCTTGGCTTTCTTTACTTTTCCTGGTAAAAATTCCTTCCTCTTTTCCATCCTTGTCTCCTCGCAGGCGGACAGCCCATCCCTGGTTGCCCAATCTTCTCTGGCCCCACTCCCCATTTCAATGTCTGAGCTGGCACCATGGGAACATGCCTTGGGGAGGAGGATCATCCTCCAAATGCTTCAGGAATTGTCTGCAGCCTCCTGTAGTGCCTCGTGCTGCTCCCTTGCCAGAGGCACCACAGGCCAGGGCAGCACATCTGGGCTGCTATGTCTGGCTGTGGGGCTCCCTGTTCTGGGCAAGGAGGAGGAGCTGCAGAGGCTCTGCAGGACTGACAGGATGGGCTTTGGGGCTGTGAGGAGAAGCTGAGGGACCTGGGCTACTGGACCTTCTGGAGAGGAGGCCCAGGGCTCATCCTGCAAGTGCTGCAAGGGTGGTTTCAGAGAATCACAGAATCAGCAAGGTTAGAGAAGACCTTGGACATCATCAAGTCCAATCTGTGCCCTGACACTGCCTTGTCTCCGCTTAACCTCCTCTTTTCCAGGATAAACAACCCCTGCTCCCTCTGCCACTCCTCACAGGACTTGTGTTCCAGATCCCTCACCAGCCTTGTTGCCCTTCTCTGGACACATTCCAGCCCCTCCATGTCATTCCTAAATTCTGGGCTCAGAACTGGACACAGCACTCGAGGTGCTGCTCCCACCAGTGCTGAGTACAAGGGAATAATCACTGCTCTGCTCCTGCTGGCCACACTGTTCCTGATCCAGACCAGGTGCCATTGGCCTTCCTGGCCACCTGGGCACACTGCTGGCTCACGTACAGCCTGGTGTCCATCTGTCCCCACAGGTCCCTTTCTGCCTGGCTGCTGTCCAGCCACTCTGTCCCCAGCCTGTAGCGCTGCAGGGCTTTTAGTAGCAAAAGTGCAGGACCTGGCACTTGGACTTTTTAAATCTCATATTGTCGGATTTGGCCCCTGGATCCAGCCTGTTCTGCGACCTGTGCAGAGTCCTCCTACCCTCCAGCAGATCAACAATCCCACATAATTTTGTGTCACCACAGTTCTAGGATGCTGTAGAGTGTCACAATGGTCTCCATGATTCCATGATGACCCCCAGTGTCACAATGCCCCTTTGCTTCCATGGGAAACCTTGGTGTCACAAAGTCCCATGGATCCTTGGGCCCTGCAGTGTCACAATGGTGCCTTGGTCCCTCAAGGCACTGCAGTGTCACAATGCATCCTTGGTTCCATGAGATCTGGCAATTCAGCAATGATCTTCTTCATTCCAATATCACAGTGGCCTCTTGGTCCCAAGGGGCACCATGGTGTCAAACATGTTTCCTTCATTCCAGGAGTCCCTGAGGAGCAGCACTGGCCCCTTGGTTCCATGGGGCCCTGCAGTGTCACATTGCCCCATCATGACACCAGATCCTTCTCTGTCCCAATGCTCTGCATGGTTCCACATGGCCCTGCAGTGTCACAGTGGCCTCTTGGTTCCATCAGGCCTCAGAGTGCCACCATTAATTCCTTGGTCCTGCAGTGTCACAATGGAGCCCTGGTTACACAAGATACTGCAGTGTCACCAGGGACCCTTGGTCTGCATGGGACACCCCAGTGGCACAATTGTTCCCTCTGTCCCAAGAGTCCTTGCAATGGAACACTGGCCCCTTGATTCCATTGGGCCCAGGGTCGCACCAGGATCTCCTTGGTTCTGCAGGGGCACAATGGCCCCTTGGTTCAACAAGGCCCCACAGGGTCACAGTGGCCTCTGTGGTTCCGCCAGGACCCAGACTCTCACCATGGGCTCCTTGCTTGCATTTAGCCCCACAGTGTCACAATGGCCCCGTGGCTCTATGGTGCCATGTCGTACACAGTGTCACTCTGGTCCTCTTAGTGCCACCAGGCCCTGCAGTGTCACAGAGGCCTCCGTGGTTCCACCAGGACACAGACTGTCACCATGGACTCCTTGCTTGCATTTAGTCCTGCAGTGTCACAATGGCCCCGTGGCTCTGTGGTGCCATGTTGTACACAGTGTCACTCTGGTCCTCTTAGTGCTACCAGGCCCTGCAGTGTCACAATGGCCCCTTGCTTCCCCAGCACCCTGCAGTGTCACCATCATCAGAGAATCAATCAGGCTGGAAAAGATCTTGGAGAGCATCAAGTCCAACCTGTGACCCAACAGCACCTTGTTAGGCAAACCATGGAACTGAGTGCCACATCCAGTCATTCCTTAAACACTTCCAGGGACAGTGAGTCATCCACCTCCCTGGGCAGCCCGTTCCAATGCCCAATCACACATTCTGTGAAGAATATTTCCTAATGTCCAGCGTAAACCTCCCCATGTGCAGCTTAAGGCCATGTCCTCTTGTCCTGTCACTGTTCCCTGGGAAAAGATACCACCCCCACCTGGCAGCACCCTCCTGTCAGTAAAGAGTGATGAGGTCTCCCCTGAGCCTCCTCTTCTCCAGGATAAACAACCCTAGCTCCCTCAGCTGCTCCTCACGGGACTTGTGTTCCAGGCCCCTCACCAGCCTTGTTGCCCTACTCTGGACAGACTCGAGCCCCTCCACGTCCTTAATGAATTGGGGGGCCCAGAACTGGACACAGCACTCCAGGTGCTGCCCAACCAGTCCAGAGCAAAGGGAGGAATCACTGCCTTGCTCCTGCTGCCCACACTGTTCCTGATCCATAGGAGTGCCAGGGGTTGGATGAGGGAAATGGTGGGGAGGGGACAAAGTCTGATTGATTGTCTGCCATGAAGGGTCTTGATTTTCATATCTGTTCAGACTGCATTAGAAGGTGCTGAGAGTCAATATCAATTGGACATTGCTGATATCAATCTATAAACAGGAAAATGAAACAGGAAAACAGTTCTCTCTGCATTGTTTTCAATATAGTGTATTCCCTTTGAATACACTTCTGAAATTGTCTAATTAACCACACAAGAACTAAAAACTTAAATTATTCCCAGGGACTTTTCTTGTTTGGTATATTGAACAAATATTTACAGGCTTTTCTCCCTGAATTCCTGAACTGAAGAGTTCAAGAAAGAAGAGGCCTCTGGAGTACTAAAATTCATCAGGATCCTCCAAGGGGTTGAGGATCTATCCTCACCAGAGCAGGAATGAACAGAAATGGGCACAGCTTTCTGGCTGCCCCAGCTTTGGGATGGGCCCTGGGCCTGGAGCAGGGGAAGTTCTTGAGAGCCCCAAGGTCAGGGCTTTGCCCTGTGCCTCTGTCCCTGCAGGCTGTCGTCATCCCCCGGCTGCCCCACCTCGCTGGCCCCTTCCTTTGCTGACAGCTCTGTGTCCTGCCTGCCTCTGCCTGGGCACACAGAGCCTTGGGCTGCTCCAGGCTCCTTCTGGGGGATGTGTTACACCACAGCCCTGCCCTGGGAGGGAAATTCCTTTCTCCTGGTGTCCAGTCTGGGCTTCCCCAGCTGCCCTTGGTGCCATTATTTCCTTCTCAGGCTGTTTTATACAAAGAAGAAAATTCCAGCATCTCTGCAACCACTTTCAATCCCTCCCTGGCTACTCTTCTCTTCAGTGTGTGCACCACTGAGCCCAGAGCCACAATCCTCTACATGCTGCTTGTGTGATGAGGCCTCCAAACCCCACCTTGGGAGGTTTTTGGGTCATCTCCAAGGTCAGTGAAAATAGAAGCAGTCGTCAAAGGTATATGCTCCAAAATATTGCAGTGACAGAACAAGGGTCAATATCTTTTAATTGAATGAGGGTGGATTTGGATTTGTTAGAAGGAGGAAATATTTTAAATGAGAGTGGCGCAAGGCTGCAATCATTTTTCCAGAGAAGTGGATGCCCCAGTCCCAGGAATGCTCCAAGAGCAGGAGCTTGGTGCAACCTGACATAGTGAAACCCCCTCCCCAAGGACGGAATCCCTGTTGCGTGGGTTCTCTGATGTGCTGGGTGACCTCACAACACTTCTGGCCAGAATGTCTGCTGAGGGCCAGCCAGGCTGCTGCAGTGGCAGTGAGCTCACAGCCATCACCATGGCAGCCCTGTCCCCTGGGCCTGGTCTCCCCTTTCCTCTGCCCCTTCCTTGTCTCTGCTGGGATGAAGTTTTGTCATTAATATTTTGTACCCAAGGCACTGGGGCCAATTGCTTCCCAGTCAGGCTCCCGGAGCAGAAGTGGCTTTTCAGAGCCCAGCCAGAAATGAGCCCTGGAGCAGCAGCTCTGCAGTGGTGGCCACCAGGCCGCCTTGCCAAAGGAGGCTTCTGGCCATGGCCTGGAAGCAGCTGCTGCTGCCAAGGTGCCTTTGGTGCCTCAGGCTCTCCCTGGCACAGCTCCCAGCACGGCACTCTGCACTTGTGCCCGAGGCCTTCACTGTCTTGGGGCTGGCCTGGGGCTTTTCCTGCAGTGTGATCTGCCCTGGTCATGGCACAGGAAAGGCAGTTCCTGCTGGAGCAGGAGGCTCTGCCTGCAATGGGCTCAAAAAACTCCAGCAAGGCCAGTTTTGCAAAGCCCCCAGTGGGAAAAGAAGGAGGGATGGTCACACTGCTTTTGGTGTGAATAATGACAAAAGCAGCCTTACTCCTCCATCCCAAAGTTCAACATCCTGAGAGGGAGCTAAAGCTGTGCCAGAGCTGGTAAAATCCCCAGAGAAAGGAACAACCAAGTGACACCACTGAGAGCTTCTGCAGAGCTGCTGAGCTGGGACAGCCTGGGCACATCTGACTGACAGAGCAGCACTTCAGACCAGAAAAGCCCCATACCAAATTTTAATGGCAGTGTCTCCTGACATTTCCCTTCTTGGGAGAGTGTGGAGATTTCTCCCTGCAGTGGGGACACCCCTCAAGATCACTGCTCCAGGCTGAGCCAAAGGGATTTACCCATGGTCATTGTTCTGGGAGAGTGATACCAATCTCTACTTAATTACTGGTTTTGCCTGAATACAATTACTTCTAAATTACTTCCTTTTTCAGCCTGAGTGTCCCTGTAGAGGAGCAGGGTATCTTTCAGGCAGTTCCACAAGCTCAGGCTTCTCATTTCAGAAGTCATCTGGAAAGAAAATGGCCTTCTTTCAGAAAGACAACAGCAGAGGGAATGGATTAGAAATTATTAGAAAAAATTACCCTCCTCATAGACAACATTCACCAAGTCACTCCCTGCATTTCTCTGTTCCAGATTCTTTCTGTCCTCTGCTCTGGGAGGTGCAGCTTGTTCTGGAGCTTATCACAAACTGATTGTTCTCTTGATGTAAACCAGCACAAATCATGTAGAATCATCTAAACTGAAAACAGAAACAAATGACCTATGTCAACCCATTTTCATGTTTTAGATCACTTTCCAGGTGACCATGGAGATGTTGGAATGATTATCACACAACTCTCCACTTCTGGCTGCAGGCTCTGGAGATTCTTTCTCTGAGTTCAGTCAGGATTGCATCCCCCAGCAAGTCCTGTTTTTCAAGCCTGGAAAATTCACAACAAAAACCTCACCATTGGCACAACTCCCCAGTCCACCAGGAAAGAAAGAACAAGTGGTAAAGTGCTCCAAACATTTGTCCTGCTTTGCTGCAAGAGTTGTGCTGCACTCACAGTGTGGAAAGCCAAGAGAAGCTGCAGTCCCATCCTGTGACAGGAGCTCAACCTTGTTTTCCAGGAAATGTTCTTTAAAAGAGTAGGTATGACTGTGGAGAAGATTCCTGGAAAACTGGAACAGCTTTCCAGAAGAGAAATGAAAATTAAAAGAAAGAAGCCAAGATGTTTTCCTCCATTTATTTCTAGGATCCCCTTTTCCATGCTTCACTACTTCTCCATCCCATTAATTCCAAATGGATTTCACCTTTAAGACTGATGACTTAGCAAGTTTTAGACACTCTGAAATACCATGAGCTATGCACAGTTTGCCTTCGCCTGTTTTTGTTGGAAAGCAGTACTGGGGACACAACTGCAGTTCTTGAGTTGGACACGAATCCTAGAGGCAGGAAATGTTCCCTGACAGTGTCTGAGCCTCAGCAGGGACAATGCACAGCAGCGTTGCTGTGCTGGGTTCCCATGGAACCATGACAGGAGCAGCTGCTGAGGTCAGAAGCCATGGCAGCCACCTCCCTGCTCCAAAGGCCCTTGGCAGGGTGGGCTCCTGCCCTGGCTCTGTGTGCCAGGAGCCGGCAGCGCTGGGTGCAGGGAGCCCAGGGAGGGCACAGAAATGCTGGGCTGAGAAATGCTGGGGGGACAGCGAGAGGGGCGTGTGCAGCCGGCCAGGGCACAGGAGCAGCACGCACAGGGGCACAGCCGGCAGGAGAGATGGCCAAGGGCTGGGCAGGGCTGGCAGGGCCACAGGCACCCAGGCCTTTGTCCCCTGGGCTCTGGCAACGCCGCTGGAGGCCCCACAGAAGGAACTTTCCTTTCAGGGGCTGCACTTTGGTCCTCCCTGGCCCCTCCCTGAGGAGGCTGGCAGGAGCTGAAGTTTGATGACATTTGTCTTTGCTGTCCCTCCCATCCCACTGCCCCACAAACAGCCCCGAGCCAGCTGTGAGGGACAGGCCCTGCTGTGCCAGGCCTGGGCTCAGGGCTCGGCCTTTCTGCTTCCTCCAGCCAAAACCCAGCCTTGCTGAGCCCTGCAGTTCCTGCTGCTGTGCCCCAAGCTCTATCGGCCGGTGCTGGAAAGGGACTTGAGGTACCTCAACTCCCTCAGGTGGTGCATGGGAGAAAACAAGAAACTTGTCAGGAGGGTGGTGAACAAACTTTTAGTTGCAAACTTGGGAAATCTTAGAGCAACATGGAGTTACAGTAAATCACTTCAGAATGCACTGACTGAGCAAACTCTAAGCAGTCCAACTTCCAGATCTCCAGATTTTGAGAAGAGGAAGTCAGGAGGACAGAGAGAGGGGGAGAGAGATCCACAGTCACCCTTGGATCCAGCACCATCTCAGCTGCTGTGATCTCCGGGGCCATGGGACGTGTCAGTGTCACAGCCGTGTCACAGCCGTGTCACAGCCTCACCTGCTCTGGTCCCTCTCACAGATGGGGTTTTTGGGTTGCCAGGGGCTTGGCAGCCACTTTGGGGCAGTGACCATCCCACCTATGCAGAACTTGCCCTGGCCCCCAAACACACACTGGAGATGTCTGGGGCCATTCATCATTTCTCTGCTCTCCAGCACTGAAACAATGGACTCTGGCTGCAGCTCTGAGCTCGTGCCCAAGGCAATCACCCCTGGCAATGGGGCTCCATGGAGCTGCTCTCAGGAAATCCCCCAAGAGTTGGGGAGTGGCCCAAAACTGCCTCAGAAATGTGGGATACCTCAAAATCTCTTCAGCAATGTAGGATATCTAAAAGCTCCCTCAAGAACTAGCACTCCTTACCATCATCATCCCCAGACTTTGTATGTCTTATTCCAGATCTCACCCCAGATCCCACCCCATCACTCCAATCCAACCCAAATCCATCCAACCCCTGCCATCCCAAGCCCTATTTCCCCAATTTCACACCTCCCAAACCACATCCCACCCATCCTGTCCCACCGCAGCCCTCCTGATTTTCACCCTACTTCACTCATTCCCCTTCCAACCCCATCCATCCTTGAGGGGCTGTAAAATCAAGTAATTTTTTTGGTGAGATTGTGCAGTTTTAGCATGAAGTGGTTTTGAGGTGACAGATCAAACCCTCTTATCTCTTTGAGTGCCCAGAAATGGACACAACCACACCAAATACCCCACAAACCCCCAAATCCTCCGAAGTATCTCCCTGAGTCCCAGACTGCCCTGAAACACTAGTAAAAGATGAGGCTTTAGATGCCTTTGATGAATTTGTTGATTTTTATCCCCAGTTTTGTCTGGTTTAAAGGGATGAAGATGAATCAAAATAATATAAGGGACCACCAAGAAAAGGACCACCAGCCCAGGGTCTTTCCAGTGTGGATCGCTGGGAATGTAGGTCACCAATTCTCTGGCCAATGTGGGTCCTCTGAAGCAGGACTAAGCTGGAGCACTGCACAGAGCTCTTCCCGCAGCTGAGGCACTCTTAGGTCTTCCCTTACCGGTGTCTCCGTTGGTGTCTGTTCAAGTGAGAGCTCCTGGACAAGCTCTTCCCACAAGCGGGACATGTGTAGGGCCATTCCCTGGTTTGGATCCTGAGGTGGTGGATCAGGTGGGAGCTTATGCTGAAGCTCATTCCACAATCCCCACACTGGTAGAGCCTCTTCCCATTGTGGATCATTTGGTGGATGATCAGTTGGAAACTCTGGTGGAAGCCCTTCCTGCATTCCACACACTTGTAGGGCATTTCCCCAGTGTGGATACGCTGGTGAATGATGAGGGTGGAGTTGTGCTTGAAGCCCTTCCTGAAGCTGGGGCAGCAGAAGGGCCTCTCCTCTGTGTGAATCTGCTGGGGCAGGAGGAGATTGGAGCTTTTCTGAAACCTCCGGACACTTGTCAGGTCTCTCCCCAGTGTGGATCTTTCGGTGGATGATCAGTTGGGACCTCCGGTTGAAGCCCTTCCCACATTCCCCACACTTGTATGACCTTTCCTCAGCATGGATGTTCTGGTGGCGGATCAAGTGGGAGCACCGGCGGAAGCTTTTCCCACATGTGCTCACACTGGTAGGGCCGTTCCTTGGTGTGGATCCTCTGGTGGCGGATCAGGATGGAGCTCTGGCTGAAGCCCTTCCCGCATTCCCCACACTTGTAGGGCCTTTCCCTGGCGTGGATCCTCTGGTGGCAGATCAGGTGGAAGGTCTGGCTGAAGTTCGTCCCACATTCCTCACACTGGTAGGGCCTCTCCCCGGTGTGGATCCTCCGGTGGCGGATCAGGTGGGATTGCTGGCTGAAGCTCTTCCCACATTGCTCACACTTTTGTGAGTAGGGCCCTTTTGTGCTGTGGATCCTCTGGTGGCAGATCAAGAGGGATCTCTGGCTAAAGTTCTTCCTGCATTCCCCACACTCGTAGGGCCTCTCCCCGGTGTGGATGCACCAGTGGGTCACAAGGGTGGAGCTGTGCTTGAAGCCCTTCCCACATTCCCCACACCTGTAGGGCCGTTCCCCATTTTGGATCATCTGGTTCTGGACCACGTGAGAGCTGTGGCTGAAGCTCTGTCCATCTTCCCGGCACAGTCCAGGTCTTCCCTTCTCCAAGAACCCTTGGATGGGTTTGGAACCCCTCCTTGAGCAGGATGTCTTGGGCTTTTCCTTCCCATTGGATTCTTGTGCAGAATGGCCTCTTCCATGAGGTTCTGCCCTCGGGACTTGTCCTCCCTGGTCTCTATCCTCAGCTCCTTGTCTGGGGGAGGAAGGACAAGGACAGGATGGGATTTGCCTCCGTGCCCAAGAGAAGGGGAAGGAGATCCCCCCAGTGATTTCCCACTAGGACGGCATCGGCAGTGGGGTTGTCCTGCAGCCAGGGATCATGCTGGGCTGGGAGATGGAGCAGGAGAGAGGGGGAAAGGGACACTGACTTCCTCCTCACCTGCCTGGCTCTCCTGGAGCATATTCCTCACAGCCTAACCTAAAAAATTAAAAACTAAAGTAAAAATGCAATACTAAAATAGAAAAAATTCGGAGACAGTCAGAATACAACCTGACACCCGGGTAGTCAGGGTGTTGCTTGCAGTCCAATCAAATTGTGGCTGCAGTCCTCCTGGTGTGACAGATGTGGTTTTGTAGAAGCAGTGATCCTGTAGAAGGGTGTAGTTTTCCTCTGAAGGTCCAGTGGTGATGTAGATGAGTCTGGTCTTCCTCTGGGAATCCAGTGGAAACTGGCTGCTTCTGATGTTTAAATCTCAGATTATATCCAGATGGGAATGCGTGGCTCCTCCCTCTGGGTGGAGCATCTCACAATGGGATGATGAGATTTTATCAGTCATGCAGTGAGAGGCAATGGCCCATTAACAGAAGATATCTCCATGGAGGGAGGATGGGTCATGGAAGACATAAGGAACACTGCCCCATCTGGTTTTACACAGCTGGCCCATTAAGACAAGATCCCCATCAGGGATATGAGGGATGGGTCATGGAAGATATAAACAACCTGCCCCAGCTGGTGTTCACAGATGGTAATAGAATACATTTTGTTTTGGTTAAATCTTTCATTGCAAGACAGGGCTTGAGGCTCCTTGCCCAGGAGCTCTCAGGAATTCCTCAAGGCTACTGAGATAACAACAGGACTACAAATAAGAACCAAGATCCTGAGAAACTATTTACAAACGATGCAAAACTTAGAGGACACACAACATGATGACGGGCGCTTGACAAATTAGGTGTCCTCAAGGATGTGTGCCTGCCCTGTGAACAAGTGGCTCAGCCAATTGAGAGACACCTGTGTGTGTGGACAGTAGTGCTAGAATCTTTAACTGGAGTTTAATGTGAACAATAAACAGCTTCTGCTAAAATGATATTGATTCTGCTATTCAGTTGCCCAGTGTTTCCCCTGCACTGGAAAGGCTGTGCAGGACTGACAGGATGGGCTTTGGGGCTGTGAGGAGAAGCTGAGGGACCTGGGCTGCTGGACCTTCTGGAGAGGAGGCCCGGGGCTCATCCTGCAACTGCTGCAAGGGTGGTTTCAGAGAATCACAGAATCAGTCAGGTTGGAAAAGACCGTGGACATCATCAAGTCCAACCTGTGCCCTGACACTGCCTTGACTCCCTTGAGACTCCTTTTCTCCCAGATAAACAACTGACAGGCTGGAGACAGAGTGGCTGGACAGTGGCCAGGCAGAAAGGGACCTGTGGGGACTGACAGACAGCAGGCTGGACATGAGCCAGCAGTGTGCCCAGGTGGCCAAGAAGGCCAATGGCTCCTGGCCTGGATTAGGAACAGTGTGGCCAGCAGGAGCAGGGCGGTGATTCTCACCCTGTGCTCAGCAATGCTTAAGCAGTACCTTGAGTGCTGTGTCCAGTTCTGGGTGCCCCAGTTTCGGAAGGACATGGAGGAGCTGGAGCGTGTCCAGAGAAGAACAAGGCTGGTGCAAAAGACCTGAGAGGAGCGTCTGAGGGAGCTGGGGTTGTTTATCCAGGAGAAGAGGAGGCTCCGGGGAGACACTGCAGTGTCAGGGGGCACAGGTTGGACTTGGTGATGTCCAAGGTCTTTCCAACCTTACTGATTCTGTGATTCTCTGAAACCACCCTTGCAGCAGTTGCAGGATGAGCCTTGGGCCTCCTCTCCAGAAGGTCCAGCTGCCCAGGTCCCTCAGCTTCTCCTCACAGCCCCAAAGCCCATCCTGTCAGTCCTGCAGGGCCTCTGAAGCTCCTCCTCCTTGCCCAGAACAGGGAGCCCCACAGCCAGACACAGCAGCCCAGATGTGCCCCCCTGGCCTGCGGTGTCTGTGGCAAGGGAGCAGCGCGAGGCACTGCAGGAGCCTGCAGACAATTCCTGAAGCACTTGGAGGATGATCCTCCTCCCCAAGGGATGTTCCCATGGTGCTGGGAACTCAGGAACTGAAATGGGGATTGGGGCCAAAGAGGAAAAGGCAACCAGGGATGGGCTGTTTGCAGAGAAGGGAACAGGGGTGGGCAATAGGAAGAAATTTGTAGCAGGAAGGGTAAAGAAAGTCAAGTGATGCAAAGGAAAGGCTCAGGGCAGTTTGGGAGTGGCTGCCAGGCAGCCCTTGCTCTGTGCAACAACATCTGCTGTGGCACAGGAAACTCACAGCTCATGGGAACAAACTTTCTGGATGACTTCAGAGGCCACCACAAACCTGAGTGGTTTCTCTGCTGTCCCCCAGCCCATCCTGGCCCCAGGGGCTGATGACGGCATTTGTGCTCCCTCAGGTTCATCTCCCCACACCAACACCATGGGGGTGCTGACGCCTGCTCTGGGCAGTGCAAACGGGCTCCTGAGCCAGTGCTGCCATGTCTGTGCCTGCAAGGATGCGGCACCTGTGTGAGCTGGGGGAGAGGCCAGGGCTGCAGAGAGGGGATGTTGTTGGCAGGTGCATGAGGACGCTCTGGGACACTGCCCTGGGGTGTCAGCGCAGTGGGGATGGATCAGCCCCTGCTCTGCTGGTCCTTCCCATCTCCCCCAGGGACCTTGCAGAGCCCCAGCCATGCTGT
>JANEHK010001526.1:1365-12495 GCA_025960845.1 Tachycineta bicolor | reverse complement strand
CACAGTGAGGCACATCAGGAGTGCTGCGTCCAGCTCTGCCCAGTGCCATGTCCAGTTCTGGGCTGCTCTAGACCGAGCCCTGTGCTCAGGGATGGTGCTGCCTGAGCTGGGAGCTTGGGCCAGCTGCCCACTCTGGGTCCTTCCAGCCTGTCCCACTCTGGGATTTGGGGATTCTGGGAGTTGTGGTTTGGGAATTGCCCACCGGAGGGCAGCAGCGAGCAGGGTTAAACAGCGGCACTGCACCTGCACCACCCCCAGCTGCAGTTCCCGGTGCCACCAGCAGGCGGCAGCACGAGCTGGCAGCGCTGCCCAGCGCCCGCCCCGCCCCATCCCGGCCCCGGGGCTCTGCAATGGTTTGGGATGGAGCGACGTTAAAGCCCGTGCAGTGCCAGCCCTGCCATGGGCAGGGACATCTTCCCCTGGGCCAGGCTGCTCCAGGCCCCACAACCTGGCCTTGGACACGGCCAGGGACTGGGCAGCCACAGTTTCTCTGTGCAACCTGTGCCAGGGCTTCACTGCCCTCACAGGGAAGGATTCCTCTCATTATCCCATCTCAGTCTCTCCGTGGCTTCCTTTGGATTGGCTCCAGCAGCTCCACATCCTCTCTGTGCTGAGGTCCAGAGCTGTCAGAGAGATCCGAGTGGGAATGTGTCATGTTGGGAAGGGCTCAGCGCTTGCCCCACTGCCATCCCAGAATCAACAGCCCACACGGAGCACGCCAAGGGCTCCAGTGGCTCGCTCTCTTTCTCCAAAGAGGAAACACTCCTGCCCAATGGCAGCGCAGCAAAGCTTTCAGCCGACAGGCAAGGCGTGGTGTTTGGAGCCCTTGACAGCCAAGATGACTCCCTTGCGGCAGGCATTATTTCCAGTTTGGGATGTGCAGGAACTGGAAGAGGCCGGATCAGAGGAGCACGGCCCGAGCTAGGGATGGACTTCCCCATGAACGGGGAGGATCCCGACGGAAGGGTTAGACCTGTCACAAGGGACAGACCTGATGCAAAGATGGGAAACAAGGACGGCGGGAATGAACTCAACATGGCGGTTCCCCCCTTCAGTTTGGTCTTGGGGAGGATGAAGCCAGAAAGCCCTATAAATGTGACTGCGTAGATTCTGAGAATGTAAAACCTATAAGTGAGATAGAATTGAAAGCAAGTTTTGATGTTTGAGATGTCCCAGCTATTGGATGTCTGGGAAAACAGTCATGTGGCCAGCTGAAGGTCACCTGCAGATAAATCCAGAGGTCAGATGGAATGTTCTGTCTCACCCCCAATGTAGGATTCATCCCACACCTGTAACCCTCCCCTGAAGGATAAGGTATCTGTAACCCCATTGGCCCAAGTCTCGTTCCAGCCCACCTTGAAGCCCCCTTATCAGAGGGCTGCGAGGGTGGGTTGGTCTCTTTGGTCTCTTTGCTCTCTCTCGTTCCCCTCTCGCCTGGCTCCCTTCCCCGAGGACTTTCCTCTCTTGGAATTTCCTCTCCCTACTCCCCTTCCCCCACTCCCTAGGCCTTGCCATGAGCAGCACCTGGCAACTCAGAGCACGGCCTCCCTCACATCCTCTACAATAAACCTCATCTTCTAAGACCCAGCTTCAGAGATCTCTCGTCTACATTCATCCACACCGTCCTGGAGTCTGCAGCAAAGCAGTATCTACAGTTTGGGATTTTTAAAAGGGCCCAATAAAGTTAGAAAGGGGGGGGGGGTTTTAAAATCTTTATTAATAAACTAAGCTTTCCACATGAAATGATTCCCCCTCTAAAATTACAACTACCCCAACCCGGAGGTTCACATCTCCTTTCTGTCTGGGAGATCTCACTCCCCACGGCTGTCCCTGATGGAAATGGGTCACCCACCCACAAGACACTAAAATGTAAAACAAAACAAAAATGCCTGGATCCCGGGAAGCTTCCCCACCAACTTAAATTCAGGAACTCTGGCAAGTCCAAGCTCTCCAGAAGGTGTCTTGTGGGGGGTCGTCAGCACCGAGTCCATCCTTGATCCCCTCAGAGGGTGTTGGCTCTGCCATCGGCAAGAAGCTTAATAAAACTTAAGTCCTGCTACACAGTTCTGCCCAGTGCCGTGTCCAGCTCTATCCAGTGCCGTGTCCAGCTCTGCACTCCTCAGGACAGGATTGCTGCGGGGGTCCTGGAGACGGTCCAGCAGAGGCTGTGAGAATGATGAAGGGACTGGAGCGTCTCTCTCACCAGGCAAGGCTGCGGGACCTGGGGCTCTTCAGCCTCAAGAGGAGACAGAGCTGACCAGGGACCTCATCCCTGTGTATATGATGCCTTCGGATTTTGCTTTTATCTTTTTCAGATCCTGCACTGCTTTAGTGTGTAATTGTAAAACTCCATCGCCTGTCAGCTGCTTTTCTCCCGTTCTATTCAGACAAAACAATTCCTCTCTAGGCCTGAAACTCAAGGACACCTCACTGTCCCAGGCCCACAAAATTATAAATAAAGGTGATCTGAGGTGTTAACAAACCTGAGGGAATATGACTTCATTACCTGAAGCTGCAATTGGAGGCTTCACCCCTGATGCATAAACAGACCAAACCGATAACTGAGTGAAAAACTCGTGGCCATCGTTCATCTCGGGTGCAGCCTCTCGGAGGCTTCTGCCTACCCAAGGTGTGTCTATTGGTGGCTTTGAACAAATTCCCGCTTTTATTCTGGTAATCGTGCCTGGCCTCTGTTCCAGCTAGCCACTGCAAGGCATCCTAGAGACAGACAAATAGACTGCACCTTCCCGGGGCCGCAGCCAGTGGGGAAAGGAAGAGGGCAACGTGCGGCCGGGAGTTTGGGATAAAAGGAGGCTACGTCCTCTGAAACCTCGAGAGAGAAAGCCCATGGGGGAATGGCTGTGGAAACTCTGTCCCTGTATTCGAATAAAGTTTCAAGGCTGTTTTGTGGACACTTGGCTTTCCATAGCTTGGCTTTTCCCCACATGCTGAAGGTGCTGGGTAGGGCTTAAAGAGTGACTTAAAGAATGATCAAAGGATATAAAAGTATTTACACAGAGATGATAAATGCAGCTGGAACCAGTGAAGAAAGAGATAAAGGGAGCTCCAGCATGGTTTTTGACAAGTGCTGTAACTGAACAAGCAGAGCCTATCGAAAGTGAAAGTTTGAGTTGAGGTCACCTGGGATATTTTGGCACTCCACACAAATGACCACTCAGATGCCTTTTTTGGAACTCTCCAGGACAATAAAAGGATTTCCAGAGAGACGCAGAGCCATGCAAATGATTTCCGGGAAAAGTGCTTCTCACTGTGTTAAATCAGAGGCCCATTTTCATGAATATGTATCACTCTGGGGGATAAACTCCATGTGGCAAAGTCCATCCTGACTTGCAGGAACAGGAGAGATCCGCAGTGAGTGCGAGCTGGTAAAGAATTGCGGCTTTGTGATCCCTCCAGTTCTGTCAGGGAGTTGGGCCAATCTGGGTATCAGGGGCTGGGGGAACACTGGGGACACGTGGGGTGGGGGACAGGGGAAAATGGCATCAGGATTGGGGCCATGGGGGGCACTGGGGAGGACCCTGGGGTGAATGTGAGGTGGGATTGCAGTCCTGGGGGAAGGTGGGGGACACTGGGGAGATGGGACTGGGGCTCACGGGGCTCTGGGGGGCAGCAGGGGGGGCTGGCAGTGTGACTGGGGCCATGGGAGGGCTGGGGGACACTGCAGGGGGCAGGGGGTGATCCCCGGATTTGGGTTGGGGTCCTGGCGGGGGCTGAGGAGACACCTGGGAAATGTCACAAGATTGTGGTTGTATGACTGCGGTTCCAGGGGGGCTGGAGGACATTGGGGTATCCAGGAGCAACCCCAGGATTGGGGATCAGGGAATCAGGATGTGTCCAGGGGTCTCCTGGCCAGGAGTTCCTCCATTCCTCTTGGGCTGACCTCACTCTCCTCCCCCGTGTTGTCTCCTTGAGGAACTCTCCCTGTGTCACCTCTGTGCCCCCTCCGTGTCCCCCAGCATCCCATACTGCTCCCGGTGGCCCCCTTTCTCCATGGCCCCCCTGGCTCGCACCCTGGCACTGCTGGCAATGGCCATGGCCACTGCGGCCATCATAGAGTTGCCCATGGACATGGCCCCGAACTCCTTCGATGACCAGTACCTGAAATGTAGGGATACCATGTCCGAGAACATCCTGGATCTCCAGCTCTCTGACTTCTGTGAGAATAAAATGTTTGCCAAGAACTGGACGAAGGCCAAGGCCGAGTGGGAAGCGGCGGGTTCCGTTTCACACTCTCTTACCCCAGACCAGGCCATCGCCCTCTGGGCCTACACCATGAAGGAGTTGCGCTTGTACAAGCAGTTCAACGAGGCCGTGCGTGAGGCTGGAAGCAGCAAATGGAAGTACTGGAACCAATTCCACTTCAAATCGCTGCATTTCCTGCTGACCCAGGCCCTCCAGAAGCTGAGAAACCTGAACCAGTGTTATGATGTGTTCCGGGGGGTGAAGAACGCCAAGTTCAAGGTGAAGAAAAATGACAAAGTCCGCTTTGGTCAGTTTACATCATCGTCAACGAGCGAAAAGGTGGCCCAGGGTTTTGGGCAGGACACGCTATTCAAGGTGCACACGTGCCACGGCGCGGACATCCAGGAATTCTCCAAATATCCAGAGGAGGAGGAGGTGCTGATCCCACCCTTCGAGATCTTCAAGGTCACTGATTTACACAAGGAAGGCGACAAGACGGTCATTGAGCTTCACTCCACTGGGAACAGCAGCAACTACGACTGCGAGTGGCTGAAAGGTGACATCATGGGGACAACCTGGAGGGGTCAGGGACACTGAGTGAGGGTTGCGGACAAGGACACACGGTGCTGGGGACACCCATGGGCAGGAGGGGACTGTGGGTGGGAGACAGGACAGCCATTGCTGGGCACAGGGCATGGGGACACCCAGCGCCAGGTGAGGGGGACAGGGACATCCAGTGCTGGGGACACCCACTGGGGTTGGGGGAACTTGGCCACCCATGGCTGGGTACAGGGGACAGAGACCTCCTCCTGGCCCCTCTGACCCCCACACCCTCACGCCTTCTCCCTCACCCCTATACCTCTCTACATGGTCCTTATGACCCCCCCTCTTTGTGTCCCCAGGTGGGGACCTCCCCAGGAACTCCCCCCACCTCAGGGAGTTTCTCCTGGCCACTGTGGCCATGGCAGTGGTCACCGGAACCCTCTGAGCCATGAGGCCACCAACGTCGCTGTGGTCTTGGAGGCCACTGTGGCCAGCATTCCCACAAATGCCACCAGGACCTGCAGTGAAATGAGGACACTGTTGCCATATTATGTGAGCCTTTGTAGGATGTTTATAGCTCTGACTGAATTTTTCTACGGCTTTCTCATGTAAACACCTTGTTTTTCCACATTCCTTTCTGATGATAGCCAACTGATGGACTTCTAGCCTGGCCAGTGGGATGGAGAGGTCATAGCCATTGTTCTCCAATCCCTGGTCATTCTTCAAAACCTATAAAAGTGAAGTCTTTGGAAACAATAAAGTTCTTTCTTCTTCAGCCTTCATCTTGTGGAGTTAAATCTGTGAGTATTTACTTGTGTCCACTAGCGACAGGACACCAAGGCTACCGAGGCCTCTGTGGCCACTACGGTCACTTTGGCCACTGTCACCATTGTGGCCATTGTTGCCACTTTGGCCACTTTGGCCCCTAGGACCACTCTGGGCATTGGAAGCACCATGGTCACCACTGCAATTGTGGCCACAGTGACCCATGAGGCCACTGTGGCCACTGTGGTCACTGTAACGACTGAGGCCATCGTGGATCCACTGTGGTTCCAATGTGACCATGGTCACCATGACCACCACAGCCACTGCAGCTACCACGGTCACTGCAACAAGAGGTACATCCGGGGGAAGCCCCTCCGAGAGCTGCCCAGGACGGAGCGGTGCAAGGCCGGCAGGACCATCGAGGACAGGGCTGGAGCTGCCAGGACAGCCCAGGACAGCACAGACAGCAGGGACCAGGCAGTGCCTGGGGCTGCTTGAGCACTTCCCAATAGAGGGGCTTGAGGGTGGTGATGTCACAGTGACCTCCTAAAGCTGCTTGGCTGCCTTGCCTGATGCGCCCAAAAAATTGCCGCTTCCTGGCCCAGAGTGGGAAAGAATTGCTGCTTGCTTGCCTGGTGCATAAAACATTCATCAGAAATTTGATCTTTGCTCGCCTGCCATATTAAAAGTTGAACACTTTCTTGCTTGGTTTCCTGATGTATCCGCTACAGCTCTTTTAACACATCTTTTGAGGGGTGCCTCATTTCTTACAATAAACCACTCCCTGGTGTGATCAATAGTGACTTAAAGCTTTATGTTTCAAACCTCCATCTTCAGAGAGGGAAAGGAGAAATGTTCCTCCCTTTTTCCTCTGCACTCCCTTTTCAATGCAGCCCCTCATAAAGGACCTGGAGGGGCTGCTGGAGGGCTTGGAACATGCCCAGGGAAAGGCCAGAGCTTGGGAAGGGCCTGTAGCACCTGGAGTGGCTGCGGGAGCTGCGGGGGGGCTGCTCAGAACAATTAGAAAAGCATGAATGATCAGTTCGGGGCCAGTTCCAAAGTTCCTCATTTGAGGCAAGGCAATGGAAGAAACATGGGGAGAAAAAAGAAGAAAAACCATCAGAAAGGAAAAGGATGAAAAATAGAATAGAGTAAGGGGGACAGAGGCACCATAACCCACTCATTTATTAAAAAACCTGATATTTCCCTCAGGAAACTCTTTTTTCTTTACAACAGGGGATTTTCCATCATTTCCCCTCACATCTCCTGAACTCACTGTGGGAGTTGTGGTTCTGGAATTGCCCACCGGAGGGCAGCAGTGAGCAGGGTTAAACAGCGGCACTGTGCCAGCACCGCCCCCAGCCGCAGTTCCGGGTGCCACCAGCAGGCGGCAGCACACGCTGGCAGCGCTGCCCAGCTCCCACCCCACCCCATCCCGGCCCCGGGGCTCTGCAATGGTTTGGGATGGAGCGACCTTAAAGCCCGTGCGGTGCAAGCACTGCATGGACAGGGACATCTTCCCCTGGGCCAGGCTGCTCCAGGCCCCCCAACCTGGCCTTGGACACGGCCAGGGACCGGGCAGCTGCAGCTTCTCTGGGCAACCTGTGCCAGGGCCATCACAGCAAAGGATTTTTGTACAGGAGATGGATGGGGATGTCTTTGCAAAACAACAATATGGGTTGGGGTCTTCAGGAGAAATGGGTGTCAGTGTCTACAAAATGGGTCTTGATATCTCTGCAGACATGAAGTGTGCCACAGAACCCTCGTGGTTGGGCCAGAAAGTTTGAACTCCTGAACTTTAGGTTAATAGGAGCGATGGGTCCCCGCGAAGTCTCTTGTATAACCCAGACAGCCTGAACATCTGAACTTTGCAGGGAAATGACAGGTTAAAGGGGATATGGGAGACCACCAGGAGACAATGCGCAAGCGCAGACCAAAAGAAACTGATTAACATAGGAAGCAATAGTAGGCGGGGATAGTCTTGAATATGTATAGGCAATGTTGAAACTTTCATCAAAACGTTTGAATTAAGTGTATTTCGAGGGAGCGCCTGCTCTGTTTGGGTGAACATTTTTGGTGGAGCTACTATGGGTGCGAAGTGAAGCATACCGACTCCATAACCTGTGCTTGTGGAGTCTTTGTTCTCTAAAGGCAAAGGATTCTTCATCTCAAGGCACAGAGATACCTTCTCACTTCTTCACTGGCACAGACGGCTTCTGATCTCTATCTCTCTTCAAGCATCTTATGGGATTAATATCACTTAGTCCATCACAAACACCTCTGCTCAAATCCACACACAAATCTAAACAATCATCTCCCTCCTAATGGCAGCTTGGCAAAGATGGGAAGTTTTGGAAGGGAGGATTCGCTTCGCAAAAGCCTGGGACAATCAATCCCGGTGCCGCAGCTGGACTCATGGAAACAGCAAGCTGGGACGGCAGGACGTCTCGGCAGGCAGGGCCTGAGGGGCTACAGTGCAGTAAAAACTCAGAGCAGTGCTGAAGGAGCAGCGGGGAAGGGGCAGCTGCAGCCCGGATCCCAACAGGGCGGGGAGACATGCGCTCAGGATGCCGGGCACCCGAGCACAGCCCTTCTTTTCTAGTGAGGTAGATCCTCATGGGATCCCACTTCAGTAGCTGCTCTCACAAGCATAAGTTCACCCCACGGCAGAAGAAGCAGCTCTGGGCTGGGCTCTGGCAGCAGCAGCGAATTCCCTTCCCCAAGCAGCAGCTCCAACCACCCTCCTCCAAAGCCGAAGGAGAGAGAGCGCCAGCAGCCCCCCCAGCCCTGTCTTTTATCAACCCTGTTATCACAATATCTCTGCCCATTGGAGAGAAGCTGCCAGTGACTTATGAAAGAAAATATGGGTATTGATCTATTTTCGATACCCAACTGTAATGGACAAAAACTCTCTCACAATTTAAAATTAGAAAGTTGTCCTAGGGTAACTTTATGATGCTTGTATCCCCACTCATCTGTTCTGTTTCTGCTGTATATTGAGTCCTGTGCCTGTGTCCAAACCAGGACAAAAGTGTATGTTTATGATGACGCCGGACAGTGTGCAGGATAGCTCCCAAATACACACCACAATTTACAGGTGATCACAGAGTCCTTTTATTTACAAAAGCATTGAATACCCCAAACACAAATGCATATTCATAACCCCAGTACATCCCATTCCCCTCTTCATATCGTAATTAGATAAAAGGCAATTAAGCATGCGTAGTTTGTGCTTAGAAATGAGTAAGTGCTCCTTTTCATGGGGACGGCTCCCCAAAATGACGAAGTAAGGAAGTCCTGCTCATTCTGACCTTTCTACCATTTCAATGCAAATATGACAAATGAACGCTTGGTAGGACGCCTATTTCCTGTCTTCGTGACCGTTCAATGGGTTCCTGAGCAGAGGAGGCCTACAATTGTCTTATGATCCTAAAAGCTATTGATCAGTTTCTGTATTCTTCATTATAAACACAGCTAACCAAACATAAAGTTGACAAGTCACCAGTTATTCTAACACAGAAGAGTGATCCCAAACCCAGTTTCTCTCAGTTAATTACGAACCTTTAATTTCAGCAAAGCCTACCTGTCTACTTGAGCTAATTTCAGAAAAGCTTATCTCTAACTAAAATCTTAACCCCTCTAAGATTCTTAATTCTTTAAAATTTATGTCTCACCAGATGAGAGAACTGCAACCAGATGCCCTCCTCCCCTGAGCTTGGCAACTTCTTTTATTTGTCTTACAACAACAAGCCTCGGTAGCATTGGTGTCCTCATCTCTCTACAGGTCCTACCGGCATTTGTGGGCATGGTGGCCACAGTGGCCTCCAAGACCACAGTGGCCTTGGTGGCCTCGTGGCTCAGAGGGTTCCGGTGACCACTGCCATGGCCACGGTGGCCAGGAGAAGCACCCCGAGGTGGGGGGAGTTCCTGGGGAGGCTCCCACCTGGGGACACAAAGAAGAGGGTCAGAGGGACAATGTCAGGAGCCACAGGGGTGAGGTAGGAGGCCAGAGGGTGTGGGGGTCAGAGGGGCCAGGGGGAGCTCCCTGTCCCCTGTACCCAGCCATGGGTGGCCAAGTCCCCCCAACCCCAGTGGGTGTCCCCAGCACTGGATGTCCCTGTCCCCCTCACCTGGCACTGGGTGTCCCCATCCCTTGTGCCCAGCAATGGCTGTCCTGTCTCCCACCCACACTGCCCTCCTGCCCATGGGTGTCCCCAGCACCGTGTGTCCTTGTCCCCAACCCTCACTCAGTGACCCTGACCCCTCCAGGTTGTCCCCATGATGTCACCTTTCAGCCACTCGCAGTCGTATCTGCTGCCGTTCCCGACGGAGTGAAGCTCAATGACCACCGTGTCCTCTTCCTTGCTAACATCAGTGACACTGAAGATCTCGAAGGGTGGGATCAGCACCTCCTTCTCCTCTGGATACTTGGAGAATTCCTGGATGTCCACCCCGTGGCACGTGCGCACCTTGAATAGCGTGCCCTGCCCAAAAGCCTGGGCCACCTTTTCGATCGTTGACGACGACGTAAACTGACCAAAGCGGACTCTGTCATTTTTATTCGCCTTGAACTTGATGTCGCCCACCCCCCGGTGCACATCATAGCACTGGTTTGGGCATCTCAGCTTCTGGAGGGCCTGGGTCAGCAGGAAATGCAGCGATTTGAAGTGGAATTCGTTCCGGTACTTCCATTTGTTGCTTCCAGCCCCACGCGTGGCCGCGTTGAACTGCCGGAACAGGGGCAACTCCTTCATGGTGTAGGCCCAGAGGGCGATGGCCTCGTCTGGGGTAAGAGAGTCTGAAACGGAATCCGCCGCTTCCCAGTCGGCCTTGGCCTTTGTCCAGTTCTTGGCAAACATTTTATTCTTGCAGAAGTCAGAGAACTGGAGTTCCCGGAATTTCTCGGGCATGGTATCCCTACATTTCAGGTACTGGTCATCGAAGGAGTTCAGGGCCATGTCCATGGGCAACTCTATGATGGCCGCAGTGACCACGGTCATTGCCAGCAGTGCCAGGGTGTGAGCCAGGGGGCCATGGAGAAGAGAGGCCACCGGGTGCAGTGTGGGACACTGAGGGACACAGAGGGGACAGAGGGGGCACACTGTGTGACACAGGGAAGACATTGAGGGACACCAGGGAATGCTGAGGGGACACTGAGGGGACACAGGGGACACTGGGGGGGGCACAGGAGACACTGAGGGACATGACGAGGCTTCCATAGTGAGGGGCTGGGGAGGGAGAGTGGGCTCAGCCCAGGGAGGAGTGACAGTCCCAGCTACGAGCCCTGGACATATCCTGGGACCAGATCCCCAATCGAGGGGTCACCTCCTGACACCCCCTCAGCAACCCCAGTGTCCCCTGCAACCCCAATCCCACTCCAGTAGTTCCGTGTCCCCCCCATCCCGCTGTCTCCCAGTGCATCCTTTACCCCAATCCCTCTCCCAGTCCCTTGTACTCCTCCTGCTGACCCCCTGACCCCAGGACCCTGACCCAAGGCCTGGGGTCCCCCAGTGTCCCCCTTGTCCCCCTCCCATACCCCAACCCCACTCCCAGTCCCAGGAGATCCCCGCTGTCCCCCCAGGACCCCAATCCCATCCCATGTGCCCCCCAGTGTCCCCC
>JANEHK010001525.1:0-12496 GCA_025960845.1 Tachycineta bicolor | reverse complement strand
TGCCCCTTGGGCACTGTTTCCCAGATTCCTCAGATAATCATCCACCGGAGATCACTCCTATTCTGCCTGTGTCTTTCAATCTGATTATTCCAACCTGGATCTTGCACAGGCCATTTCAGACCCTTCTGGTCTGGCCCCTGATATTCTATATCCCAAACCCTCATTCCCGAATGTCTAATAATTTCTCTTTCTTCCATGGTAAACAAGACTCCAAAGATAGACTGCAGTTCCACCCAGGTGTATATATTTGGCCCCAAGAACTGATCTGATCTCTCTGCCACTCCAAGAGGATCCTCTAGCAGCCTGCCCATCTCCTACTTAAACTCCCTGACATCACCTGTGTTCAGGGGAACACTCACATCACCAATAGGTCTCTGTTCTGGGTTTGCCATTGGAACTTTTCTAAGCGGGTATAGTCCATCTTCCATTTTTGCTTCCCCAATCCCCATCATCACTTCTCCCCATTTCCCCCCACCTCTAGTTCTATGTGCTACTGGCCCCTCCTGAATAGGGGGTGTGTTTGCATTTACAGGAGGACCCTCGGGGGCTTGGGGTTGAACGGGCTGATGAGGTTGCCTATAACGGGGTGGGAGGTGATCTAACAGATCCTAGGGCTCGTGTCTGTCTTTTTTGGCTGCTTGCCCTCTAGTTTGTAAAGGATAGAATGGAAAACCCTCGCTTCCCTGCCTTTGAGCGACAAATTCACCCTTTCCCCTGGGAAGCCACAGAGCAGCATATTTGCTTTCTTCCAGATTAAAAGGTTCTTTTGAATTCACATACAAAATTCAATGCCTAGCAAATCCAATCTTCAGAGGGTCCAAACTTTGGCCAGTATAAAGTATCTTTTCAGATAATTTCCTTTGTCCATTCTAACATACAATAATTAATCATTTTCTGCTTACTTTTTCCTCTTCGGGAATCCCATGCATCCCAGTATTGTAACGTCATCCCCAGTGGACTGTCATGAGGGATGCTCCCCTTCTGAGAACCCCCAAGTATACAAGGCTCTTGTGAATTTCTTTCATAATTCACAGCTCCTGGGTCTAAGGACTTACTTTTCCTCGGACTCATTTTTGGCAGCAAGAAACCAAGAAATCCCTGGTACCAAGAGAATCTTGGTCTCCCTCACTCACTTCGTGGCTCAGTCCTCTCAATTATTATTCTGTTGCACTATGTTGTCTTTTACCAACTGTTTGCCTCATGCCTACTTCCAATCTTTCTCCCAATCTGTCTGCCCTGAGTATATCCTTCTAATCACTTCCCCTTGCAGTCCCTCTTAGTCTACTACTAAAGTCACCAACTATTTTCTTCTCAAAGAAAATTGAACTTGACTCAATTGCTCCTCTCCTTATTCACCTTGCCCAGAGATCAGATCACTTCCTTCTCCTCGAGGACCTTTCCCTGGGTTCTCTGGCTGGGACCCTCCCTGCCAGTCCCTCCTAGGGAACCTCACTCATTCTCTCTTTTCACTTCCGTTCTTTCCTGGCTGGTCTCCTCGCAGAGAGCTGAAAATGCAGTACTGGGAGGTTCACACTTGCTTCAGGGGTCTGGGATACCAGCCCCCATTTTAGATATTCTACACACACACAAACGTACAGCCATGCCCCTGCCCAACCCTGTGGTACTTACACAGTCCATTTTCCCACATGGTTCTTGTGCACAAGACATTTTACAGGCACCTTTACCTTTAGCTGGCAGTCCAATGGCAGCCTTTATGTGTGCCTCCTATTGCTGGCTTCTTTATCTTACTCATTATCGTAATTGGAACTCCTTCTCCAAGGGAGCCTGGTCTAAGCTCGGGACCACCTTAAAAGAGCTGGTGGGGAGCTCCTTCACGAGACTAGCCATCCTTCCCCAGGCTGGAGTTCCTGGGTTTCAGCACCAAATTGTTATAAATGAAGCTCTATATGTCTAATTTAATAAGCAACAAAGTTGAATTTAGCAGCAATGCAATTTTATTTAAGTAGCATTTTATAATCAAGCATATACAAAAATTTGGCAGTGATTAATTAAAGATAAGTAATGTTCGGATAAAGCATAAGCAAAAACGACCGAGGTGCAGAGGGGGGAGTTACTCACCCTACCTCACGTACAAAACAAAGTAATCCAACTTAAACTTATATACTGTATGCTAATACATATTAATTAATATTTCTTGTAAATCTCTTTCTATTTTCAATTTGTATAATCTATGTCACTATACTACATAGCACATGCTCCACTTGTTGTTAGGGGGTCTTCTTGGCTTTTTGGTGGTCTTCTTTAGATGAAGGCTCATCATCTTCCTCACGTCCTCTGAATAACCTCACTGGCTGCACGTGCACTTTAAGTTTTTTGTTATACATAACTAAGCACTTTGTTCCAAAAAGTAATTATTTCATGGATAAAACCACCACCAAACTCCCTACCTTGGAATAGTCCCAACTTTGTCCATCTCAAGACCAGTTCTATCCTAAGGCATCCTGTATCCCGTAACATCTGTAAAGGGCCCACCTCCCTAGCTTAGAGTAGTCCCAGCATTGGCCAATCCAGCTCTGAAACTCTTGCTTATCTCAAACTGCATCCTGTATCTTATTTTTCCCATGTAGCATCTGCCAAGGGGCCTCTCTGCTTTGTAACACTACTCACATCTACTTTTCCCTTTATTATTTTATGACAAGTATTTTCTAAAATATATATTTTTAAAATATTGATACAATTACAATTAGCATGAATCATTTTCATTTAATACATATTTATAGTTTGAGATCAGCAATGTCCGATTGATATTGATACTCAGCACATTAAATGCAAACTAATTAAATATGAAAATCAAGACCCTTCATGGCTGACACTCAATCAGACTTTGTCCCCACCCTCTCCCCACCATTTCCCTCATCCAACCCCTGGCACTCCTGTGGATCAGGAACAGTGTGGCCAGCAGGAGCAGAGCAGTGATTCTTCCCCTGTGCTCGGCACACTTGGGCAGCACCTTGAGTGCAGTATCCAGTACTGGACCCCCAAACTAGGGAAGGCCATGGAGCGGCTGGAGCGTGTCCAGAGAAGGGCAACAAGGCTGGTGAGGGGTCTGGAACACAAGTCATATGAGGAGGGGTCCAAGGTTTGACTTGATGATGTCCAAGGTCTTTTTCAACCTTGCTGATTCTGTGATTCTCTGAAACCACCCTTGCAGCAGTTGCAGGATGAGCCCTGGGCCTCCTCTTCAGAAGCTCCAGCAGCCCAGGTCCCTCAGCTTCTCCTCACAGCCCCAAAGCCCATCCTGTCAGTTCTGCAGAGCCTCTGCAGCTCCTCCTCCTTGCCCAGAACAGGGAGCCCCACAGCCAGACACAGCAGCCCAGATGTGCCCCCCTGGCCTGTGGTGCCTCTGGCAAGGGAGCAGCACGAGGCACTGCAGGAGGCTGCAGACAATTCCTGAAGCACTTGAGGATGTTCCTGCTCCCCAAGAGACTTTCTCATGGTGCCAGGAACTCAGGAACTGAAACGGGGAGTGGGGCCAACAAGGAAAGGGCAACAGAGATGGGCTGTTTGTAGGGGAGGGAACAGGGATTGGCAATAGGAAGGAATTTGTAGCAGGAGGAGTAAAGAAAGCCAAGGTGAAGCAAAGGAAATGCTCAGGGCAGTTTGGGGGTGGCTGCCAGGCAGCCCTGGCTCTGAGCAACAACATCTGCAGTGGCACAGGAAACTCACAGCTCATGGGAACAAACTTTCTGGCTGACTTCAGAGGCCACCACAAACCTGAGTGGTTTCCCTGCTGCCCCCCAGCCCTTCCTGGCCCCAGGGGCTGATGATGGCATTTGTGCTCACTCAGGTTCATCTCCCCACACCAACACCATGGGGGTGCTGACGCCTGCTCTGGGCAGTGCACACAGGGGCTCCTGAGCCAGTGCTGCCGTGTCTGTGCCTGCAAGGATGCGGCACCTGTGTGAGCTGGGGGAGAGGCCAGGGCTGCAGAGGGGGGATGTTGTTGGCAGGTGCATGAGGACGCTCTGGGACGCTGCCCTGGGGTGTCCAGCGCAGTGGGGATGGATCAGCCCCTGCTCTGCTGCTCCTTCCCATCTCCCCCAGGCACCTTGCAGAGCCCCAGCCATGCTGTTTGCCCCCAGCCTGCCCACGGCCACCCTGGGGCTGCTCACGGGGCTTTTCTCTGCTGAGCATTGGCCTGGGCGTGTTCTGGAGAGAGCCTGGGCAAGGAGCCTGGAGCCCCCAGGCCCTGCCCTGAGGCGTCAGCGCTGCCCCAGCAGTGCCCATGGCCTGTCCCTGCTGCAGCCCCGGCACTGCCACCCCCAGCACTGTGCCCGGCCCCGAGAGCACTCAGGCCCTACAGCAGCACCAGGGCCAGGAGGGCAGCGGGGCAGGGGCACGGGAGCAGCACTGGCAACACCAAGTGCTGCTGCTGCTGGGCACAGCTGCTGTGCCAGCACTGATCTGCCCCAGCTCTGCACACAGACATTGCTGCTGCAGCTCCAGAGAAACTTGGTTGGAAAATCTTTCAGTTCCTTTATGGCCTCGATGAGTTCAGCCCCTCTTTGACACAGTCTGTGGCCACAGGGAAGGTGGACAGAATTGGCACAATGATATTTTTTTGTGGACATGATTAAAAAAGTAAAAAAGAGAAAAAGAACCTCCAAAATAAACAAAACAAGAAATATCAATAATTACTTTTATTACAAGAGATTTTCAGAAATCGGCCAGCAGTTTAATGTTTCCGAAACCACCCAGTCATCAGTCTCCACACTGCAGCCTTGAGCTCCTGGTTCCTCAGGCTGTAGATGAAGGGGTTCAAGGCTGGAGGCACTACCGAGTACAGAACTGACAGGGCCAGATCCAGGGATGGGGAGGAGATGGAGGAGGGCTTCAAGTAGGCAAAAAAGCCAGTGGTGATGAACAGGGAGACCACAGCCAGGTGAGGGAGGCAGGTGGAAAAGGCTTTGTGCTGTCCCTGCTCAGAGGGGATCCTCAGCACAGCCCTGATGAGCTGCACATAGGAGAAAACAATGAACGCTAAACAGCCAAGTCCAAAACAGGCACTAACAGCAATGAGCCCAAGTTCCCTGATGTTTGAATGTGAGCAGGAGAGCTTGAGGATGTGTGGGATTTCACAGAAGAACTGGCCCAGGGCATTGCCATGGCATAGGGAGAGGGAAAATGTATTGGCTGTGTGCAGCAGTGAATAGAGAAAGGCGCTGGCCCAGGCAGCTGCTGCCATGTGGGCACAAGCTCTGCTGCCCAGGAGGGTCCCGTAGTGCAGGGGTTTGCAGATGGACACGTAGCGGTCGTAGCACATGATGGTCAGGAGGAAATACTCTGTTGAGATGAAGAACAGAAAGAAAAAGATCTGTGCAGCACATCCTGTGTAGGAGATGGTCCTGGTGTCCCAGAGGGAATTGTGCATGGCTTTGGGGACAGTGGTGAGCATGGAGCCCAGGTCAGTGAGGGCTAGGTTGAGCAGGAAGAAGAACATGGGCGTGTGCAGGAGGTGGCCGCAGGCTACGGCGCTGATGATGAGGCCGTTGGCCAGGAGGGCAGCCAGGGAGATGCCCAGGAAGAGGCAGAAGTGCAGGAGCTGCAGCTGCCGCGTGTCTGCCAATGCCAGCAGGAGGAAGTGGCTGATGGAGCTGCTGTTGGACATTTGCTCCTGCTGAACATGGAGATCTATAAAAAAAGGAATCATGAATAGTTCTGTTTGTAGAGGACTTTCAATATCCCATCACAGCTTGGTGGCACTTTCCCCCCACTGCCTGCCCAGGGCTCTGCTGCCTGGAGCTGTCTCTGCCTGCAGCTGCTTCCCTGTTCCCAGGGCTGGGCCCTGCCAGTGCTGCCAGAGCCCAGCCCAGCCCTGGGGGCTCAGCTCTGCCCTGCAGAGCCCCCCCAGCTCAGGCACTGCCCAGGGGCAGCTAAGGCTCTGCAGGCTCTGATGGCAACGTCAGAGCAACCCTGAGGAGGCTGAAAAGTGACACTGCTGCTGCCTGCAAGGGACCCTCTGCTGATTTCTGTCACTGCCTGGTTTATTAAGATCTGAGAGAAAATTGTTTTATTTTTCTCAGCTTGATCTAAGAGATGAATATCTATGTTCAATTTCCCATCCTGGCAATACAGAACAATAGATTAATAAAGCAGGACTTTCTTTTCTATGCAGCCCCTGCCTTGCTCTGCTCCCTGTATAATCTACTTGGAAATGTTCAGGAGTTACATGTCATGCTGGGAGCAGTCCTGAACAATGCAGCATTCCCACCACACAAAGAGAACACTTCCATCCCTTACCAGCTGTCTCCTTCCTCCCAGATCTTGTCCCCCAGTGCTGGGAGCAGCTCCCAGGGCTGGCTGAGAGCTGTCCCTGGCAGGCAGCAGAGTCCCTGCCCCAGCACAGCGCCCTGGGCTGCAGCACCCTGCTCTGCAGGACAGCCCTGGGCACCCCTGGCTGCTCTGCACAAGAGATAATCAGAGAATGTACTCACAGAGTCTGTAGGCATTGGGATGTTGCAGCTTTAGGAGATCCCTGCAGGAGCTGCAGCTGCCTTGTCCTGCAGCCAGAGGTTCCTGTGCCAAGGGCTGGGAGTGATTCTCTCCGAGTCACTTCTCAGCTCCTTCCCAGCCCTGAGTGAAGCTCTCTGTGCCTGTGTGCTGTGCCCGGGGTGGCTGCAGGCAGTGCCCCAGCCCTGCTGGGCTGGGAGAAGAGTTGCTCATCAAGAGCAATGTGCTTTTAAGCTCCTCTTGGTTGCCAGGAGCTTCCTCTGTGCCAGGAGCCCAGCCCAGCTCAGGAGCACAGATAGAGCACAAAGCTTTTAATTACCCTCGGGGCTTTGGTGCTGTTTACATCAGACTCAGTCCCTCAGAGTGTGCTCAAAAAACTTCTCAAGAACTCACAGTCAGATTCAAAGTCCAAAGTTTCTTGAACTTTTAATGGGTCCCACTGAGGGACACAACTCATGGGAATGTGTCCCCAGGTTCTAGTTAAGCAGAACACAGCAAGCACTGTGGACTGGTGAGGGCAAATCAGGAAAATGTGTCTTTGGGTGCTGAGCAAACCTGGATGTGTTTCAGGAATGCAAAGGGCCAAGGCCTGAGCTCCAGCCCCTGCCAAGGCAGATCCTGTCCCTCCCTCCTTGCTCAGGGCTCTTCCTGGGGCACTGGGGTGTGGGGATGTGCAATGCCAAGGGCAGCACCATGGGGTGGCCCCTGCCAGGCTGCTGAGCAGGGACAAGGAGGCAATGAGGCCCCAGGGCTGCAAGGGTCACTTGTCCCCTCCTGGCCTCAGTGCCAGGGCCAGCAGCTATTGCCAAAGTGCTGCAGGAGTTGGCTCTGTCAGGGCCTTTCAGCTGCTGCCCATCCCTGTGCCCTCTCCAGCCCAGGCTGTCCTACGGTGTCCATGCCCTGTGCCTCTGTCCCTGCAGGCTGTCGTCATCCCCCAGCTGCCCCACCTCGCTGGCCCCTTCCTTTGCTGACAGCTCTGCGTCCTGCCTGCCTCTGCCTGGGCACCCAGAGCCTTGGGCTGCTCCAGGCTCCTTCTGGGGGATGTGTTGTACCACAGCCCTGCTCTGGGAGAGAAATTCCTTTCTCCTGGTGTCCAGTCTGGACTTCTCCAGCTGCCCTTTGCATCATTTTTTTCTTTCTCTCTCTGTTTTCTGCCGTGTCAAAATGATACCCCGTCTCTGTGAAATTCACCCTTCAAGCACTCTCAGGGCTCTGGTCCCCTGTCCTCATTCTCCACTCCACTGAGCACAGAGCTCCTTTGTCCCTATACAGTGGTCAAGGGCTTGAGGCCATGGGCACCTGGAAAAGAAGGACGGCTCCTTTCTATAGGAAGGAAACCACAGAACCTCATTGTTCTGAAGGCAGATGAGAGGCACTCACCAGAGGCCAAGGCAAGCCAGACCATTTGGCCTTGCAGCTTTTTTTCTGAGAGCAACCCTTGAATATATGAGGAGTTTGGAGGTGGATTTCCATTTCAGCCATGGGTGCCTTTACCAGAGTGACAATTCTCCACAGGAAGGAAAGGTCCGAGCCCCAGTGTTTCAAAGACTGATTAGAGGCAGCCTCAAAGACCTTTTTTTCCTGGCTGTTTTTTTCTGGTAGCAATCCTTGGATAGACAGAATGTGGGAGGCCCAATCCCAATTTTGTCCATGGGTGTCTGGACAAGAAGGACAGTTCTTTTCCACAGGAAGAACCCCTAGTGTTTCAAAGGCAGATGAGAGCTGGCCCTCAGGAAGCCAGGGGAACCTAGATATTCCTGGCAGCTTGTTTTCTGGAAGCTATCCTTTGATATGTGTAATTTCGGAGGCAGAGTCCCGATTTATGCCATGGACACCTGGATTTGAAAGTTCTTTTTTTCCAGAGTAAGGGAACCATGGTCCCCCAGTGTTTGAAGGCAGGTGAGAGGTGGCCCCCAAGAGGCCAAGACCATCCAGAGCTGTCTGTTATGGCAGGTTCCAGAGCTGTCTGTCCTGGCAAGTTTCATCCGGGAACAATCCTTGGATATATTAAAATAAAGAGATAGAATCCCAATTTTGGCCATGACACCCTGCAGGAGAAGGACAGTCCTTTTGCACAGGAAGGAAAGCACAGAACTCCAGTGTCACCCTGGTTTTTCTGAGTTTTTTAAAGCCTTTTGATTGTTCATAAGATGGAGTCAGACTTTTTAGCTACTGTACAATATTAGGAGCAGTTTCTGCTTTTCTCACACATGTAACATAAACAAATCCTTCATTTATCATTCTCTGTCCTTTGTTTGCATATTTCTAACCTGAAAACCATTGTAACTGACAGCTGGTCTGGCCATTGGGCTGGGAGGTGAAAACTCAGAAGCCAATCCACCACCAGACCCACAGATGTATAAAAAGTAAGAAATAAACAGGCAGGGGGCTCTTGGCCTTGGCTCAGCCTTGGGTCTCTCAGAGGAACTCTCTGCCCTGCGAAATCTCTTGTCTCCGTGTGATTGCTTTGCGTGTCCCGATCACAAGTGGTGACCCTGTGACGTGTGGGAGAAACAGTCTGGTGAGGTTTTCCTTCCCCTCTTTCCCTGTTGTGTGCCTGCCATGCAGGACGCTCTGCTATGGGAGCTTTGGGGGGACCTCTTGGAGTGGAAACACGCTGAGGTCTGCCGGGAGGGGCTTCAGCGTCTGCTCACGTGGGGCAGACAGAGTGGGTTCTTTCCCACGCCAAATGCTGTGTTCAGTTGGCAGGTGTGGTTCCTCTTGGGGGAACGTCTGATGGATGCCCTTGATATAGGATATGATGAGAAGGCTGCACACTTGTTGCTGCACTGGAAGTTGAGAGGGCTGTGTGGAGGCTGACCCCCCCCCCCCCCCCCGCCCAGCTTGCAGTCCTCCCGGGCTGCCACCCCAGTTTCAAAGCTGGACGGGGGGCTGGAGGGGGGCGGAGTCATTATATCAGACCCAGAATTATGGTCTGAGCCCGAACTTCAGCTCCCTTGTGAGACGGACTCAGCCCCTCCCTCCCCAGTCTCTGCACAGGGTGGTTTTTCCCCCTCGGGCTCCGGCGCTGATCTCCGAGGGGAGGGGCGCATCACTACCCCGTCGGCGCTGCTCGGGCAGTGGGGGGGTGGAACCCCGCCGAACCTGGGGCCGGTCCCACCTGCCCCCGCTCTGGGGAGCTGCCGGAGCGGGGTGGGGCCGCCTCCCCTCCATGCCTTTCCAGTGTTGGTGTTGGGGGATGGCCAGGGGGTGCCGCCCCCACTGTCGTTTGACCGGGATTCGGTCATTGTGTGGTGTCCATGCTGCCGCACAATCATTACTTATCCGATGGAGTCAGGTGTAGTGGCACTCCCCGCTCTGTCACTCGGGCCGGGGCCGGAGAGGCTGCGTTGGCCGCTTCTATGCACATGCCACCTGCTGAGGGAGTGTGGGGCGGGGACGTTGCCGGAGGCAAGGTCCCAGTCAGTCCTTCAATGGACACCGCCCTCATGGGCAGGGTGACAGCTCCGCCCCACTCGGGGGTGGCGGTGCGTGCAGGCCTCCGCCCCCCACCAGGGACTCTTCTCGGAGGGGTCCCGGACACTCCACTCCCCACGCCAGCCCCATGGGCTGTGGCTGGGGGCAGTGCTCACGGGGCGGGGAGGGACTCTGGCACTGCCAGCTGTGATGGCTGCTGGCGGGGGACGGCGCGACCCCAGCAGTGGCCAAGGTGCTGTCGCTGTCTCCGCCTCAATACAGCCCGAGCTCCCCAGCTGTGCTGGGATGTGTGCCTGCCGCGGAGCCCTTTGACCGGGCTCCAGCAGCCGGTGCCACGGCGCTGCTGGCGGGCTCCAGCCCCACCATGGATTCGGCGGGCCCAGAACCAGTGGCTGGTCCAGCCTGGCTCTGCTTCCTGCTGCGAGTGTTACGGCGGCAGTGGACACCGAGGTGTTTAGGTTCAGCGCAAATGGGGACACGGCTGGAATATGGCCGGTCTTTGACAAGAACAAAGGGCCCCATGCTGTTGGCTCTTCCTCCACAGCCTGGTGGACACTCCCCCCCTCTCAGGTGACCGTACACTCGAGAGACCGCGGGCAATTCTGGGGGAAAGTAAAAGCTAAGGCTGAAGGAATGAACAGTGGTGCTGATGCTGGTGCTGGACCTGCGGTGTCTGGAGTTCAGCTGGTCCCCAGCCGAGTGCCTGCCTCTGACCTGTGGGGCCCACAGGGCAGGATGAGGCAGGTGCTGCTGCTTCATCTGAGGGTCCTCAGGCCTTCCCTGTCCTTCAGCGTGCTACTCATAACACCTATCAACCCTTGGCTTGGCAGGCCTTGACAGAACTGCGTGATGCAGTCAGGAAGTATGGTCTGGGCTCAGCTGAGGTGATGCAAGTTCTCTGTTATTTTAATGCCGGTCTTTTGATGCCCTTTGACATTCAGAGCTTGGCTTGAGCCCTTTTCCCACCGGTTGAATATGACTTCTTTGAGAATAAATGGACTCAGTTGGCAGTCAGAGCAGTGGAACGGAATAGGATACTGGGTCAAGGGGATCCTAGGAATATGGTTAATACCGATATGCTAATGGGAACAGGCAATTATACCAGGGTTGAAGGGCAAACTTGTTTTGAGCCCTTGGTCCAGGAGCAGTGCCAGCAGACAGGCATGGCAGCCCTGGTTCAGACCATATATCTAGCTACTCCACAGCAGTCCTTTGCAAGGATCGTCCAGGGAGTTGATGAGCCCTTCCTGTGCTTTGCAGGATGGCTGATTGCTGCGGTTGTGAAGCAGGTGAGTGATCCTGTGTCAAGGAAGCTCATGCTTCAGTCCCTTGCTCAAAGCAACTGCAATGCAGTTTGCAAGAGGGTAATTGAGGCGCTTCCTGGGGAACCCTCCATGTCAGAGATGGTTGAGACCTGTGCAAAGGTATTCCCTTCCAGCCAACAGGTGGTTACCGTGCCTGCAGCTGTGCAGCCAGCTGTGGCTACGATTGTCCAACTGACGGTGGCTACGGCGGTCCAGCCAGCAGTGCCTGCGGCCGTGCAACCGGCTGTGGCTGCTGCTGTGCAGCCTGCTTGGGTTGTTCCCCAGGGGGTGCACCAGCAGCAGTGGGGTGCTCGGGCCAGGAAGAAACAGGGCGGAAAGGCACTGGAGTCTACAGCTGTCTTGTTCTATTGTGCACGATGTGGAAGGCCGAATCACGCTGCGAATGCGTGTAAGGCGACAGTGCATGTGAATGGTCAGCCATTGGGCAGTTCAGGAAACGCAATGCGGAGCACGAAGGCAAGATGTGTGCCGACACAAATGTCTCTGCCTCAGCCCCAACCAATGGAGATCTGCTCAGCAGGCTTGCAGACAGCACCCGCGGTTCAGCAGGTGTTGATGTCTGCACAGCCGATTCTGTCGTGATTGATTTGGACAAAATACACAAGGTTCCCCTGGATGCCTTTGGTCCCTTGGGTGATGGCATGAGTGCTTTCTTGATGGGGGGATCTAGTGCCACCATTCAGGGTATCATGGTGCACCTGGGACTGATTGATGCGGATTTTTCAGTGCAGATTCACGCAATGGTCTCCACACCCACTCCCCCTTTGACTATCCCAAAAGGCACACAAATTGCTCAACTTCTTCCTTTTAAGTCTTCTGTTTCCAGAACCGAGGACCGGTCGTGAGGTGACGGCAGCTTGGCTCTACAGGGCCGCCTCAAGTGCGCTGGACTGCTGTCCTAACCAAAGACCGTCCTGAGACGCTGTGTACCGTGTCCATGGTTGGTGCCACGCCATCGGAGATTCACCTTCAAGGCCTCCTAGATACGGGGGCTGACGTGAGCATTCTCTCCCTGGATGCTTGGCCCCCACAGTGGCCTTTGACCCTGGCAAAGACATCGATCGCTGGCTTCGGAGGAGCAAAGCAACGCTACGTGAGCCAGAATCCCGTGGCCATCACGAACCCAGAGGGACAGACAGCCATAATTTGGCCTCATGTTACTTAGATTCCTCAGAACCTCTGGGGGAGGAATGTTTTGGCCGCGTGGGGGGTGTGATTGGGAATGGATTTTTGATTGGGGCCACTGTGATGAAGGGCGCAGA
>JANEHK010001524.1:0-12498 GCA_025960845.1 Tachycineta bicolor | reverse complement strand
GTCTCACAGTCATGGATAACCTGAGAAATACTGTCCATGGTTAGATCCACCCCTCGGTCTCGTGCCCACTTATAGGTGGCATCTCTGCCCTGGTGACCTGAGGCATCATGGGCCCATCGAGCTAGGAACAACTCTCCCTTGTGTTGCCAATCTAAGTCTATCTTTGACACCTCTATCTTTGCAGCTTGATCTACCTGCTGGTTGTTGAGGTGCTCCTCATTAGCCCGACTCTTGGGGACATGGGCATCTACATGACGGACTTTGACAGGTAGCTTCTCTACCCGAGTGGCAATGTCTTTCCACTCATCTGCAGCCCAGATTGGCTTTCCTTTACGCTGCCAATTGGCCTTTTTCTACCTGTCCAGCCAACCCCACAGAGCATTGGCCACCATCCACGAATCAGTGTAGAGGTAGAGCTTTGGCCACTTCTCTCTTTCAGCAATGTCCAGGGCCAGTTGAACAGCTTTGAGTTCAGCAAGTTGGCTTGACCCACCTTCTCCTTCAGTTGCTTGTGCAACCTGTCGTGTGGGGCTCCATACGGCTGCTTTCCACTTCCGGTTCATCCCTACGATGCGGCAGGAACCGTCAGTGAAAAGAGCATAGCGTGTTTCTTCTGCTGGCAGTTGGTTGTATGGTGGAGCTTCTTCGCCACGTGTCACTTGTTCCTGCTCCTCTTCATCTGTGAGACCAAAGTTTTCACCTTCCGGCCAGTTTGTAATTATTTCCAGAATCCCAGGGCAATTTGGGTTTCCAATGCGGGCGCGCTGAGTGATGAGGGCAATCCATTTGCTCCACTTGGCGTTGGTGGCATGATGGGTGGAGGGAACCTTTCCTTTAAACATCCACCCCAGCACCGGTAGTCGAGGTGCCAACAGGAGTTGTGCTTCTGTGCCAATCACCTCTGAGGCAGCTTGAACTCCTCCATAGGCGGCCAAGATTTCCTTCTCTGTTGGAGTGTAGTTGGCTTCGGACCCTCTGTAGCTTCGGCTCCAGAATCCCAGTGGTCGGCCCCGAATCTCCCCAGGCACCTTCTGCCAAAGGCTCCAGGACAGGCCATTGTTCCCGGCTGCTGAGTAGAGCATGTTCTTCACATCTGGTCCTGTCCTGACTGGGCCAAGGGCTACTGCATGAGCGATCTCCTGCTTGATCTGGGCAAAGGCTTGTTGCTGTTCAGGGCCCCAGTGGAAATCGTTCTTGCGGGTGACCAGGTAGAGAGGGCTCACAATCTGGCTGTACTCAGGGATATGCATTCTCCAAAAACCTATGGCGCCTAGGAAAGCTTGTGTTTCCTTCTTGCTGGTCGGTGGAGACATTGCGGTGATCTTATTGATAACCTCAGTGGGAATCTGCCGCCGTCCATCTTGCCACTTTACTCCCAGGAACTGGATCTCTCGGGCAGGTCCCTTGACCTTGCTCTGCTTGATGGCAAAACCAGCTTTCAGGAGAATTTGGATGATCTTCTCTCCTTTCTCAAACACTTCCATTGCCGTATTCCCCCACACAATGATGTCATCAATGTACTGTAGGTGCTCCGGAGCCTCACCCTTTTCCAATGCAGCCTGGATCAGTCCATGGCAGATGGTGGGGCTGTGTTTCCACCCCTGGGGCAGTCGGTTCCAGGTGAAGGCAAACTGAGGCCTGCATTCTGCAGCCAGAGGAATGGAGAAAAATGCATTAGCAATGTCAATGGTGGCATACCATTTCGCTGCCTTGGACTCCAGCTCGTACTGGAGTTCCAGCATGTCCGGCACAGCAGCACTCAATGGTGGAGTCACTTCATTCAAGGCACGGTAGTCCACAGTCAATCTCCATTCTCCATCAGGCTTGCGCACAGGCCAGATGGGGCTGTTGAAGGGTGAGTGGGTTTTGCTGACCACCCCTTGGCTCTCCAGCTCACGGATCATCTTGTGGATGGGGATCACGGCATCTCGATTTGTCCGATACTGTCGGCGGTGCACCGTCGAGGTGGTAACTGGAACTTGTTGCTCTTCTACCTTTAAGAGTCCTACTGCAGATGGGTTCTTTGACAGTCCAGGCAAGCTATTCAATTTCTTAATGCCCTCTGCCTCTACAGCTGCTATTCCAAAAGCCCACCTGAGTCCTTTAGAGTCTTTGTAATAGCCATTCTGGAGGAAGTCTATGCCCAAAATACACGGGGCCCCTGAGCCAGTCACAATTGGATGTTTCTGCCACTCTTTCCAGGTCAGGCTCACCTCGGCTTCCAACAGAGTCAATTCCTGTGATCCCCCCTTTCACCCCGGCAATGGAAATAGGCTCTGTCCCCACATATTCCGATGGTATCAGTGTACACTGCGAACCAGTATCAACTAAAGCTTCATATTTCTGTGGCTCTGATTTGCCAGGCCATCGGATCCACACTGTCCAATAAACCCGGTTTTCCCGTGCCTCTCCCTGGCTAGAGGTAGGGCCCCTCTAGCACCGGTCATTATTCCCTTCCTGGGCATACATGGTAGAGGTTCCTTCACAGGGATCTGACATATCCTCACTTCTATAATACCTGGCAGCTTGGTCATGCGATGCTTAGGCTACCTTCATCTTAGTGGAACCCCCTCGGTTAGTGTTTCTTTCCTTGAGCTCACATACCCGTGCTGCCAGGGCAGAAGTGGGTTTCCCATGCCACCTTCCCATGTCTTGCCCATGGTCACTCAGAAAGAACCACAGGTCAGCTCCTGGGGTGTACCCTCTCTCTCTAGCTGGGGGCCGTTGAGCTCTGACTCTGGGGCCTGTAACTCGCACCGGTGCTACATAGGAACTGTTTCTCCTCATCTCCTCCCTCACCTCCCTTATCTCCTCTGTCACCTCCTCCATCTTCTCCCTGAGTTCCTTAGCCACAGCCGAGACCTGAGCCTGCATTGGGCCACTGATCATACTCTCATAATTTCTAAGCCTGTTGGCTACAGAACCCACTGTCTCTCGGTTGTTATCGGCATTAAAGGTTGTAATTAATGTGGCGTATTGAGATGGTCCTAGAGTTGCCAGATTCCACAGCATTTGCCCTGTGCACCTGACTTTGTCGGGATCATTATCATGTTGTCCACCCCTCCCAAAGAGTACCTCCAATACTGCCACTTCTCTCAGCTGTTGGATCCCTTCCTCAAGGGTCTTCCCGCGCATTCTATGATGGTGCTCCTGCATTCTGTCTCTGTGGACAAACCTCTCCCTTACACTCATTAAAAGCCGCTCCCAAAGGGAAAGGGGCCCTGGCTCCCTTACGAATACCTGATTCACACCTGAGTCCTGGGTCAAGGGTCCCAAATTCCTGGCCTCACTACTATCTAGTTGCACGCCTCTACCTATAAGGTCGCAGACCCGAACTAACCAGGCTGTATAAGCCTCACATCCTCGTCATGCAAGATCTTTTTACAGATTATGGAGACTTTCATATGTCAGGGACTCAGTGATGATCTCAACCTCTGACTCCCCCATGGGTTGTGAGGGCCCTCCTTTCTTATCCTTGTTGCCTGGGTGCTCTGATTTTACCTTATACTTCTTTGTTTCCACAGGGGCCACTGCTGCTGGCTGTGGCTGCCCCTGTGGTTCAGCTGGAACCTGGACAGATGTAACATCTGTGGGTTCCGCTGCTGCACCATCAGACTCTCCTTTGTCGGGGCAGGGGGAGGGTTTCCCAGCCGCTGGGGCTAATGAGGCTACAACAGGGGCAAGGTACTCCCTCAGCATCTCACCTATCTCTTTCACCAAATCGGGGTGGTTTATTCCTGAGGCAGGCTGTGGGGCAGTGTCAGGCTGTGGGACGGGCTCAGGCTGTGGGGCAGTATCCTTACAATCTAGGGGAGGTATCAGGGTGGTTATCCAGGTCAGTATCCCCTTATCTCTAAATGCTAAACAGAACAGGCATACCAGCAGCACCAGCCACTGTATGCTGTCATTAACATTCAGAGATTTGAACCCTTCAAAGACTGGTGGGGTAGGTCCAAAGAGCTGGGTGAAGGGTTGTGAAAAAATTTCCCCTGGTGTCATTTCTTCGCAGTAGGTACCGTGGATAAATTAACCCCAGAAACACACATTTAGTGTATGGTAGCCCTGAATCCATGTGCCTGCCTTCCAGAGGAAATTAAAAGTCCACGATTTCCTCACTTCGCTAACCCATATAGCAAACTGGATTACAGCCACAGTAACCTTAGTTACAGGGCCCATGTTTAGAAAAGGGCCTGCAAATAGGATGAATATGGCCACACCCACATGCCACCCGAACCAGCTCAAGCTAGACCACATGATGGACAGTACACAACAATGTAGGCACTTAAGAACTGTTATTCCTTTTCTCTCAATGCCCTCATGCCCCACGTTGGGCGCCAAATTCTGTCTTGGTTTGAAAAAGACGGGTGTCTGCTAAGGAGAGGCAGGCCTCTCTAGGAAATGAGGAATTCAAATCATTCCCTCCATGTTATTATAATTTGGAAGATTTAAAAAAACCCAAAAAAACCCCAAAAAAACCCAAAAAAACTTTTCGGTCAGAGCTATGGGGAAGGAATAACAGTCCTTTACTAGTAAATATAACAGGACAAACAAACAACAACAGCACTTATAATAACAGTAAAACAGAACTAAGAACGCTGAGGGCAAATGCTGGAAGCTCTGGAGCTCCAGCACTGATGGCTGGAAGCTGGAAGCAGTGGATTGTCCTCAGCAGGCAGGGCGTGCCCTGGCAGGCAAAGTGGGCAGTGCCGAAGAAGCCGCAGCGGCTGGACTCGGGCTGACCTAGAATCCAGCAGGACAGCGAAGAAACTCCGAATTCCTGGGTGCTCCAACAGATGATAGAATTCCCAGGACCAGACTCCTCCGTTAGCAGTGGACTTCAGCCAGCTCTCCGTCCCCCGACCGTGCTCCCCCCAGGAGAACCGAGAGCAAAAAATGACGTCCTCCACCCTCTGCTCCCGGGAGCCTACTCTCTCTCTCAAAACCAAGTGATCAACCTCCTTTGTCAGGTTAAGCACCCTTTAGCTATCAGTACTTAAAGTCTCTTAGCAACTCATGGGGGGGGAAAAATTCTACAGGAAAACTTAACCCTCAACAATACTTTCAAGCCTTTTTCTCCTAAAAAGTTCAATAACTCAATGGTGCATTTTCTTACCTTTTCCTCCTTTTCTCCTGCAATTAGCAAGTCATCTGCATACTGCAGGATTTTTGTCCCTTCCCCAGGGGAAAATTGACTTAATAATTGTTCTAAGGCTTGTCCAAATAAATTTGGAGAACCTCCAAATCCTTGAGGCAGGGAGGCCCATCTCAGCTGTTGCTTACGATTTGTTTCAGGGTCTTCCCATTGAAAAGCAGAAAAATCATGACTTTCTTCTGCTAGAGGGCAGGTCCAAAATGCATCCTTTAAAACTATTACGCTATACCATACATCCTCCGGGGAGACTCTGTTTAGAAGAGTGTATGGATTTGCAACCACGGAGAACCAGGTTTTTGTTCTCTCATTCACTGCTCTTAAATCCTGCACCAACCTATAACTCCCGTCTGTCTTCCTTATAGCTAATATGGGGGTATTATATCTGGACATACATGGTTCCAAAATTCCCTTGTATATTAGGTCGTCTATTATAGGTTTCAGTCCCCGTCTCCCTTCTAGGGAGATAGGATACTGTTTCACCCTTATAGGATCCTCAGGTCTCTCGATTTCAATTGAAATAGGATCCATGTCCAGCCTCCCCTCTTCCCTCCCCGTATGCCACACTTCTGGGTTAATTTTCTCCTCATCTTCACAGGTTAGTTTATATATGCTAACCACTATCTTGGAGTCTCTCACAATCAAACTAACGCCCAATGCAACCATCAAATCCCTGTCCAACAAGTTATAATCAGCTTCTTCCACTAACAACATATCTCCTAAGCAGACCTAATTTTCAGATTCAATCCCTACATTTTTTACTATGGGAACCCTAAAAGGTTCCCCCTTTGCCCCTATGACCACCATAAATTCTTTGCTCACTTGGCACCCTGGGGGCAACTGTTTAAAAGTACTTTTTTCGGCCCCAGAGTCCACTAAAAAAATCCATCTCTGTCCCCTTGGGTCCAATTTTGAGGGTTATCAAGAGCTCCCTTGATGTTAAGGACCCTAAAATAAAGAGCCCCCAACATCCCTAATCTTCCTGAAATATCTTCTCATCTTTTATTTTTTCTTGCAATCCTTTTTTATGTGCCCCTTTTTCTTACAATAGAAACATTCTGGTCCCTCTTCTTGATTAACAGGGGTCCCTTTTTGCGGACGGACTGGTCCTTTCGAGGATCCCCTTCTTAAGGTTTTTCCCAGGTTTTGGGGACGCTTCTGTTTCTGGGCTTCCCTCACAGCCGCCACAAGTACCCTAGCTTGTATTTTCTGTTTTTCCTTGTCTCTCCTCATGTATATTTTCTGAGCTTCCCTTAGTAATTCTTGCAATCCCTTCTCCTGCCACCCCTCAATTTTCTCTAATTTCTTCCGTATGTCCTCCCACAATTTGGCCACGAATTGGGTTTTTAACAATACTTCTCCCACAGGAGAATCGGGATCCGTCGCAGAGTATACTTAGAGACTTTTCCTTAATCTCTCCAACCACTCTGTAGGGGTCTCCTCTTTTCCCTGACATTCCCCCAATACCTTGCTCAGGTTCTGTCCCCAAGGTACCGCTTCCCTAATTCCTTGGATTATTATGTTTCTCATATCGAACATATTCCTTCTACCTTCTTTGGTTTGGGCGTTCCACCGGGGATCCTGGCTTGGCCATTTTTGATCCCCGGGGGTACTTTGGGGGTTCTGGCACTCCCACTCCCTCATTCCCGCTTGCCTTATCATTTCTCTCTCCTCGGTGTTGCACAAAGACCTTAAGATCGCTGTGAGATCCTCATATGAGTAAATGCTCGTTCCCAAGAACTCATCCAGCCTCTCAGATACTCCTAAGGGGTTGGCCATAAGCTTTCCCATTTCTTTCTTAAAAGCCCTTACATCGCTGGTATTAACCGGGACGTTTATGTACCCGATAATTCCTGGGGCAGTGGGAACTTCCCTTAAAGGGAAGAGTTTAGCTTTCTCACTTTCACCCTCACTTTCTACCTCATTCAATCTTTTTAACTGTCTCCTAGTCCTCCTAGCGGGTGGAGTATGTTTAGCTTCTGATGAAACCGGTGGAGCTGGGGTTGCAGGGCTGAGGAACGCCGCCAAATCCAGCTCAAGTGGCTGGGTATCGAGGAGTGGGGTCAGGGTCTGGGGAACCTGGGTCACCCCCCAAGATGGTCGGGGAGCCGGCATGGGTCCTAGTGGGGGAGGGAGCCCGACCGGTGGGAACGGAGCCACTGCCTGTGAGGGCTGTGACTCCAGGGGAGGGGCGGATGGAAGCTGCGAGGGGCTGGGGGTCCCTTGCCCCGAGGGATACCCCGATCCTGCAGGGTCCTGGGGGTTTCCCTGATTTGGAAGGGGAGGGGGCGAGGACACAAGGTAGGGCGGAGGAAGGTTATCTAAAGGCTCCCACCTATCACCCGAGGTGGTCCCTGGACCCCTTAATTTCACTGGCATCGATCTAGCATGGATCCTTTCCCAGACCTGTGCATACTCATGTTCGTCTTTGCTCCCTCCTTCCTTCACATAATTCACTAACGCCGTACAAATCCATCTTTCAAATGTCCTGAAGATGGGCCATATTACACGGTCCCGAACTTCAACTGCACCCCACACTTCTATACAGTAATGTATCATTTGTTTCTTTGACCTCTTTTTTCTTACAGAACATTCCTCCCAATGTTCTAACATCCATCCCAAAGGACTTTCAATCGGGATTTCAGGGATTCCTTTAACGGTTCCCTTCTTGGACTTTCCTGTGACCTTTTCTTTGGTTTTACTTTTCCCTTGTCCCATAATGTCGGTTCACCAGTTACTGGCCCTTTAAGGGTGATCGGTCCCTCTTGGGGTTTTCTGGTGATTACGAGTTCTCTTTCTCCTGTTTACTCTCTCCCCTGGACTGTTCCTGGTCCGAGGCTGAAAGGTTTACCAGTCCCAGAACTCCTGTAAGGACGTACCCTTCCCTTTCAGCCTTCCTGTGACCGATCCCCCTTCTGAAACTCCCCGAGTTTCTGGGCTTGACGTGTGAGGTGCGTGTTTTTTTGCTCCCGAAACTTTCGCTTCCCCCGCAGCCGACCACACCCCTTGTGGGGAAGTGGAACTGCGATTTTGGGGTCCCCACTCGCTTCGTGATGAAATCACGTCTCACTCACACGCTCGGTCACTCCCACTCAACCACGCAATACTTAAGATCCTTTTCCTGCGTGGGCTCTTCGTGCACGTAGATTTTTACGAGTTGATCTTCTTCGCCGCAGCTCCGGAGGATCTGTTCCCCAGACCGGCCCTTGAGTTCCCTTAGAGCTCTTACTTCGCCTAAGTCCCTTTTAAATGTGGCTTTTGGTTTTTAAGTTCGTCGTGTGGCTGATTGGTTCCACACGGCCCCGCTGGCTCTGCCAGGCCGCTGAATTCAGCAGGGTGCCTCCTGGTCAGAGACAGGGTCTGAGGGTCCCAATATCATGCCAATCACATCGGGGTCACCAGAATTGTTATAAATACTATAGACCAAATTTTAGAAATCAAAATTTAGAATTTTATTGAGAGACAAAAATGACAGTCTCAGACAGCCACAATTAAAAGGACAGCGTCAAGCCCGGGATCGGCGCTGGGTGAACCACGATAACACACTCTGCCAGTATGTTACCCCCCAAGTTCACATTTCTGGCTTGAAGTGTCCCTTTTTATACACTGGATCACTGAGAAAAATCAGGGCTACAATGTTTTCCCTGTCCACAGCAGCTTCATTAACTATTCATGTTTGAGGTCGGGTGTTCTGAATAGTTTTTCCTGGGCGGACAACGGCCTTAATCGTCGAGCCCCGTTGTGTCGTAGATATGATAATGTCCGGAGGATGCGGATGAGAGATGGATCTGATGTGATCATTTGGTTCCTGGGCTGCTCATTTCCTTCTTCCGTCGTTTTTGTGTTCTTTTCAGGGTTTCCTGGCAGAGGCATTCCCATGTCCCTTTTGGCGTCATTCTTAACATAGTTCTCATGTCCCTTTTCTTGCACTGTGCTGTCGGCAGAAATATCTCATACCCCTCCCCGTATGGTTTCTATCTCAGTTTTCTTGTAACATATTTGGGTAGATACAAAATTTATATTTCATATGGGTGTATTACAATACAAACATATTCCAAACACGAATTAACTTTAGGACATTTATCACAGTAAGGACATTTCCTTCATGCTTACTTTACAAGTCTATTAAGGAACACACCAAACTCAAGGCAGTCATTTCCTGTGATGCTTTGTTTCCTGAATAACACAACACTCCACGTTTCTGTCAGTGTTCCTCTGGTTTGCTGGGTCAAAATCCACGTCTGGCCCGAGGGAGGTGAGTCATTTCCCCGGGTGCTTCCACTCCTGCTGCAGCTGCAGCCCTCAGGATGATCAACATACAGAAAGAACATAAGAACTATAACAACCTATTACCATAGAATCAGGTAATAAAAAGGCGAGTGTGATTAACAGTAAGGGTATTCTCATTTCATCTCATGCAACTACACTTAGTGATATCAGTGGTTGGAGCGTTGCTATCCATCCTCCCAATTGGAAATGATCTGGTTACACCATGTGCACTCAGGAAAACGTAACAGCTCCTTCTTTTCAGGGAGCAGGCAGCACCAGGACCTCAGTGGCTGTTTCACACAGCAGACCTGAGCACACAGCTTGCTCCAGCTACAAGCACAGGCTGATCCCGGCCTAAGAACTCCTAAAGGCTAAAGTATTAGAAATATCATTACAACAGGACCTCTGATGGCTGTCATGAGATAATCACCACACATCTGGATTTTTAAGACACGGGGCACAGTCTGGTGCTTTCCAGTCCCTGGTGACATGACCTAATAGCAACACACCCCTGGAGCTGCGCTGATGGAGAGCTCTGTGCTGGGGAAGGGGGCACCGCTGGGCTGGGACAGCACACAGCCAGCAGCTCGTGGCTGTGGTTTACACAAAGCAGTTTGTGTCTTGTAAACAGATTTCTTTTCCTTCAGCGGTAGGGAGCCAGAAGATGCACGGAGCAGCAGCAGAACAGAGAACATCTTGGTGCAAAGCAGGAGCCTTCCGTTGCAGAGTGGTCCCGGAGTGGCTTTTGAAATGAAGAGGTGTAGTGAATGTGGAGGGGTAAATGAGGCCAGGAAAATCTTTTGCTGTACGAATGAACTCCCTACTATTTGTGTTGAAGAGGTTCCAGGGATGTTGCTCTGGAGCTGGGCTCCTTCTGGGCAAATAATTCTTCCCAAATGGAGGTGGTGCCACGTTTTCATTCCCTGGCCCTGCCTGTCACTATCTGGCCTTTCCTCCAAAGCTCCGGCTTCAGTCCAATCCTCTGCCTTCTGAGCAGCAGCAGCAAAATTAAAATGGTCCTTATCATTTAAATCAAATGATTTGACTATTTTAATAACTGATTAAATCAGCTCCCTCCTGCTCTAATGGTGTTGGTGTCTGGGAACAGTGCAACCAGGACCAAGGTGCTCAGCACAGGCTGCAAAACCTGCTGGAAACACTCAGGTAGTTCCATCTCCCGTTTTCCTCATGCTCCTCCTGCACCTGTGCTGGGTGAGCCAGGCTGTGTATGCCCTTTGAGCAGAGATGAATTGTTGGGATCAGCTGCCTAATGGCAAGGAGGTGCCAAACTCTTTGGGTCACTGGTGTCCTCTGCCTGCCCTGCAATTCATGGCCACAAACCATTTCTCTTGCCTCTTATTTCTTCTCCCTCTGCCACTACTTCAGCTTCTCAAACCCTTTTCCTTTTTCTCCTCCCCTCTGGATGGGGCAGAATCTTCTGTTCCCTTCCCAAAGGAAGGTCTCATTTTCCTTCTCCACTTTTCACACCTGGTTTATTCCTTCCATGTTCTGGAAGATGCACTGGAGGATGGACATGGATGGATGGACATCATGGATGGAGGATGGACATCAGAGAGTGACCCAAGTTATTTACACAAAGAGAAATTAGGTTCTGTTATCACTGGCTGGTTTAGAATCATGGAATCATAGACCCCTAAAGGCTGGGAAAGGCTTTTACAATCATCCAAACATCATCCACCACCACCATCTTGTTCAGCACTAAACCAAGTGCCATATCAGTGTGTCTTTTGAACACTTCAGGCATGCTGACTCCACCACTGCCCTGGGCAACCTGTGACAATGCTTTGCAGCCTTTTCCATGGAGAAATGTTCCCTAATTTCCAAATGTGAGGCCAAATTTAATTTGCAAGTTGAGACCATTTCCTCTTGTCCTGTCCCTTGCTTTTGGGGATCAGAACCCCACTTGGCTGCACCCTCCTGTCAGGGAGTTGTGGAGAGCCAGAAGGTTCTCCCTGAGCCTCCTTTTCTCCAGGCTGAACAACCACAGTTTGAGCTGACTTAGAGGAACCAACAGATCTGTTTTAGGCTCTGCTAGACGATTCCTGGCTGCTCTTAGTCAGTAAAAACCATAAAACAAATGAGAAATGCCCAGCAGCTCAGCATGGTGAGTTGTGCTAGGAAAGAGTCCTCTCCAGACCCCAACGGCACAAGCACCAGCATCAGATTCTGCCTGGGAAAACCACTGTGAATTCCTCCCTCAGCTTCTGCAGCTGAAAGAAGAACTGACCCACATGAACCAAATCTTCACAGGGGGCACATTTTTTCTCCTACTGTTTCCAAACAAGAAGCAAACATAAACAGTGAGAAATTATTCCATCTCTACGAATGAGTGGCAGCATGAGAACATCAGCAATGTGTTAAGAGAAAATCTGCCTGGTACACTGAATTACGCTTTTCCTGGAGTGAAGCAAGAACCCTTGTGATTGCAAAACTCCCTTTCCAGGCTGAGAAATTGTTTTTATTACGTATTAAATATATATATAATATTCCAAAAATGAGCCAGGAAAGCAGTGGTAATAATTCCTCCCCAATGCCTCTGAAATTAAGCCATATTTGCCCTTTTTTTTTATTTTGGAGTGCATGTATACGCAATATTGCAAACATATCCCTGTAGCAGACGTGTGCAATGCGTGCTGCACTGCCCAGCCGCTGCCCCTGTCATGCCAGGACCTGCTGCTCCACACCCACGGGCTGCAGGCTGGGCAGGGCTGGGCCGTGGGGGCTGCTCCCCTGCGTGGCCTCCCCTCCACATCCCTGCCAGAGCCGCGGGCAACTGCCCGCAGCCACCAAGTGCGCTCGGAACCGACCGCTGCTGCTGGAGGTCTTGGTGCTGAGTCCCCACATCATCTCTCACTCGGTCGTGCTCCCAAAAAAAGGAGGAACGGGGCCTCGGTGGCCTAAAGAGCTGCCCACGGAACCAGGGGGACCTGGACGAGGGGCACTGCAGAAGTGGCACGGGAGGACATCCAGGCAGGCTGCGGGGGGCTGAGGCTGGGGCGATGGAAAATCCACAGTGGGAAGGAGACAACACAGCCTCTGGTATTTTGAAACACAGCTAA
>JANEHK010001522.1:0-12524 GCA_025960845.1 Tachycineta bicolor | reverse complement strand
CCCCTGTGGAGGCCCCTGGTGCTTCCCCCATGTCTTTAGTCTGGAGAGGTTGGAACAGTTCTGAGGAGAGGGCAAAAAAGAAAAAAAGGAAAGGAAAAAAAGAGGGGGGGAAAAAAAAAATCAAAAAGCTTCAGCTGTTCTACAATGTCTAACTACACTAGCACTAAATTAACTAACTAACTGCCAGGGAAAAAAACAACAGAGCTTCTTTCGTCTTGCTGTGTTCCAACTCCCCTGCTTCAAGGTCACTCCGAGGAGCAGAGTTTTCCTGGGGAAAAACAAACGGCGCTTCCCCTCCCCTTTGAACCCAATAGATGATTGGGGGATACACAGTCACCCTAGGAGAAGAATGTATTTCTTTCACGTTATGATGAACAGTTATCAGGGTTTTCTGCCCATCTTTGTTGATCTTTTCCAAAATTTCTATTAAGTCCTGGTGAAGCAACAATTGCTTTACCAAAGTAAGGTTCATTCCAATGGGAGTAGGTGATAGTTTTGAATCAATGTATAATTCGATTGCAAAAGGTAATGAGAGGTAACAGGAGCTTTATAAGAAAAATCACATCCTGTAATTTTAGTAAAATCGCAAGCACAGAAATTTGAATGTTTTTTAGTGTATACTTCTATGTTTTCTACAAATACCATATCACAAATAGTTCTAAGGTATGTACAACCATTACCTATATATATAAGGACTGTTCCAGGGGCCTCGTTAGGATGAATTTCAAAATGACAGATATTTTGCTCTGTATCCAGACAAATATCTTGATCTATAGCTGCATTACATTCACAGATAAACCCTTGTTGTTCTCGGAAAATACAGGATTCTAAGTTAACAGTTTGCCATTTCTCACCAATCTGATGGGCCCATTCTCTGTGCTCGGAAGGGTAGAGAATAGCTCCATCATGATTCAAGCCTAATGCAATGATAGGGAATATCAAATGCACTGAGGCATTACGTATGGTTAACACAAAAGCTGTGGCTGTGTTTGTAATGAGGTTGTAAGTAAAATTCACTAAGTTCCACCAGTATTGAAATTCTTTTTCAAAGTCAGTGGAATTGTCCCAAATTATTTTCCAAATTTCAGTAGGAAAAGTGCCTTCTTCATCTTTTCTTGTAATAGAGGCAGCAACTGACTGCATCCACAATTGTGCCTGGATACAGCTGAGGGCCAAAGAAACATTGTTTTGTGTAGCACTGAGCGCACCAATTACCAATTTATGGTCATCCACACTTACCTTTTCATAGTTTGGTAGTATGTTTGATAACAACCACTGATGTGTTCCCAAAGCCAAGAAGGACAACTGTAGTGGTTGTTGTAATTTAGTCAAGTCTCTAGTGGTGGCAGCCAATTTATTCAGTATTCCTTCTGAATCAATACTATTTAGAATTCCCAATCCTGTTCCCGTAACACCAGTTATGTCTCTAAGTGTCTGCTTTTTAAAAGAGTTCCACTTTCACAACCAGACTGTCCAGCCTTCAAAGGAAGTCTGCAAGAAAGGTGAACAAGCTGGCTGAATTTCTGAGACATTATTTTGCATCAGCAATTTGGCTTGCTTAGGAGACCATGCAGGATTGAACAGTATTTGTTGTTGTCCTGTCTTCCTAATTATATATGGTCCGATTTCAGAAATTCTCAGGCTAAGCCTAACCAGTGGTGGGGTTGGAGTGATGGTAATATGAGCTACAGTAAATTGGGCTATAACATTTATTTTAAACTTAAAAGAAAGCCCTTGAGTATTTTTGGCGCAAAGACAAACTACTTCTACAGTTTGTGCTAGTGTGAAATTGTGCCAACAATCCTGCATGCTTGGGGGTGTGCAGACCTCTTTGTGCTTATATATTTGGTTTGTCAGAACACTGATAGAGGTTGCATTCCTATAGGTGGTTCCATTAATCATTCAACACCCTATACTAATTTTTTCTCACACTATCCCTTGAAGCTGCCAAGTTTTTTTGTTGTTTTTTTGTTGTTTTTTTCTTTTTTTTTTCTTTTCCCATTCCTGCCTAGTATATACCTGATTTTAATGCATAACAACAGCTGAGAGGTTTAAGTCTTTCACATTTCCCATGGAGGCAGTAAAATGAACAAAAGCTTGGTACCAGGGCCATTCAGTATCATATTGAAAAAAGGGGTTTTCAGACTCTTTCACTTGTTGGGGGGTGACTATTGTACTCAGTGTGGGCTTTGTTATAGGGTTTATCTTAAGTTTGTAAACTAGACCTTTAAAACCCAACGTATCCGTCAACTTATTTTGCCAACGGCATGTCACATAAGTTGGTTGGACAAAACCAAAATTATACCAAAAATAAGTTGGTTCATTAATGCAATCCCTTGTAATTGCAATATTGTTGGTTCTGGGGCCTGAAGTGTAATTACCCACATACTCTTGACGGCAGCACAGGGTAAGGGGAATTTGTTTAGTACAATTCCACTTTTTTGTAGGGCACAGTTCTGCTGTAAGGATATACAGTTTTTTCCACCTGCTTCTAAAAAAAATTTCCAGCAATTGTACTGGAGGAGGCTTTCTCATGGAGAGATCCTTCCACTTTTCTGTATGCTATCATATTTACTTCACCCACTGTTCCACTTAGCGTTTTGATCCACTCCTTTCAATCCCATCCCCACTCATTTAGATGGTATGCCTCAGAGCCACACTGCACTACAGTTGCTCAGTTTGGATGGTGATCTTTGGGATAAGATCCTAAAACATTTGTGTGCTTGACGATAGCTTCAGACCACTGCCACTCTGAAGAATCCTGGCTGTGGTATTGTGGTAGAATGCAGAAAAATATCACCAGCTTTATCATGGTTCAGATGATCCTCATGTCCCTTGGGCTTCTTCTGTAAAAGTAAACAACAGAAACATCCTGCCACTAGGAGGCAGAGACAATGGTTAGAATGATGGGATTATCCAGGGTGGATTTATCCGATGCTCTTTCCCTAGGGCATCAGAGGCTACCCATGCATATTTATTCAGAGGGTTTTTTAGTACTAGGGGTACTTCCCCTACAGTAGGAAGATCCAACAGAACCAGGTGTCCAGGGTAATGTGCAGGATTCTTGGGATCATCAGGTCCCTGTAGTGAAGGAATCATGTTTGGAGCTGTTGGGCAGAAAGCAGTGATTTTGGGACACCGATTTAGTCCCCATCTACCATTCACTCCTTTAACTGCTTCCCATAACCGGACATCCCAATTTCCCTCCTGTGGTTTCAGAAGTTGTTTCAAGAGACCATTGGTCCTTTCTATGACCCCATTAGCTTGAGGGTAGTAAGGGGTGTGAAAAATCTATTTAATCCCTTCACTTTTTGCCCAGTCCTGTACAACTCTAGCAGTGAAGTGGGATCCGTTATCAGACTGCATTTCCTGAGGTTTTGGGAATGTTCCAAACCACTCCTGCAATGCTTTGACAGTATTATCTCCTGTGGCTCTTTTAAAAGCATTGGCCTGGACTAGCCCAGATGTAATCTCTACTCCTACCAATACAAAATGTTTACCTCCTGTCTTCTTAAAGGGGCCAATATAATCTACCTGCCATGCATCCCACAAGCCTTTGTCTTCTCTTAAGTGCAGAGGGTCATCTTCCATAGGGTATCTTCCCAGTCTTCTACAACATTGTTCGCAGGCAGATATACATGTTTTACACATTTCCCTGGTGACAGGCCAACCCCGAGCATGAGCTTCCTTGTACAGATCTTTTGCACCTGTGTGCTGTCTTTTTACATGCAGCCATTCCAATAGTTGATCCCAGTCCTCTGTCATTTGTTCCTTCTTTAGGGGACTAAGTCTCACTAACTCATCAGCTTTATTATTCCGTTCTCCTGCTGGATTTTCCTCTGTTTGGTGAGAAGCTACCCACCCTATGGCAAAATTTCCTTGGCTTGCAATATTAAAAATTTCTTGCCATTTTTCCTTTTGCCAAACTGGAGTTCTGTTAACTTCCCAATCATTTTGTTGCCAAAATGGAAGCCACTCACTACATCCTTTGTACACGGCATAGGAGTCAGTGTAAATGCAGACAAGAGAGGTATTTTGTGCTTCATGTTGGAAAACACTCCAAACAGTGATCAGCTCCCCAACCTGAGCACTGCCTTCCCCTTCAGTAATAATTTGTTCACCAGAGGAAATGTGGAAGGCTGCTGCCCTGTATCTCTACACCTTTCCCTCCCGCCTAGCAGAGGCATCGGTGAACCAAGAATTTGTTGATTGTTCCAAGGTGAAAGGAGGGGCTACTTTAATCACAGGGGCAGGTTTTTCTTGGGTGTTGCCCAAGCTCTCCATTTCTTGGATTACTAAGTTTTTTACAGCTCCTTCTGTTATTGAAAAAATGTTACAGTAATGTTCAATCTGAGCCTACCACTTTCTAACTGAGGCTCTCTGGGTGACCCCCTCAGGTGGAGGGGTCCCAGTCGTGACAGCTTTGATTACTTTGAAAGGACCCCTCAATGCAATTGGTTGTTGTCGAGTAATTTTTTCCACTTCTATGAGAGCTAAGGTAACCACAAACAACCCCTTTCCTCAGATGGTGTATCTTTTCTCAGCATCTTTGAAACCACGTGAATAAAAACCAACAGGCCTTGTTGGACCTTCAGGACCCCATTGCCATATGTGTATGGATAACCCTGAGCAAGGGAATCACCATTCTACCTGAAAGGGATCTGTAGGATGGATAGGGCCTAATGCCTGATGAGCTGTAGCTTCAAAAATCAGCAATTGTAGCGCTTCTTCTTGAGCAGGGGTCCAATCTCATTTCACCTAATTTCTCAGCAGGTCATAAAGGGGCCTGGCAATTATTGAGGAATCTGGAGTGTCTTCTCCAGAACACTAATAGTCCTAGAGCTTGCTTTCCTGGATTCAGGCATTTTAATCTGATCTAAAGAGGTTAGGGTATCCGGTGGAATACATGTCATACCTCCTTTCCACCAAATTCCCAAAAACTTCACTTCCCGAGAAGGTTTTTGGATTTTTTCAGAGGGAATTTACAAATTCAGACTTTCTAAATGGGAGATGATTTCCTGTTGGGTATCCCCCACTACTCCTATTTCATCCCCTCCCACCAGGATATCATCGATGTATTGGTAAACATCCACATTATCAGGTTTGGGTATTTTCTCTAATTCTTTGGCTAAAGCATGGTGAGCCATGGTGGGGGAATGTTTGTACCCTTGGGGAAGTCCAGTGAAAGTGTATTGCTGTCCTTCCCTTGTTAAGGCAAAATGGTCCGTGTCTTCTGGCTGTATAGGTATCATAAAAAACATGTCTTTGACATCTATAGTTGCCATGATTGAGTGAGCCTTTTCCTGAACTGATGTTATTAATTCAGCTAAATTTGGAACCACTGCTGTGAGAGGGTCTGTGTTGGCATTAAGCCTGTGAAAATCTACTGTTAGTTGCCACTTCCCAATAGGTTTTCGAACAGGCCACACTGGAGAGTTAAAAGGAGAATGAGTATTAACAATTACTCCTTGGTCTCGCAAGTCCTGTATAACTGTTTTAATGCCCTCTTTGGCGCCAGAAGGGAGGGGGGATTGTTTCACATTAGTAGCTTTACTATAACTTAGTGTGGGTGCTGTTCGAAGTAATTTAATGTTAATTGGCGGTGTACCAAATGACCACAAAAATCCCTCAGAATCGCCCCACTGCCTTCCAGCAAGGACATCCATCCCTAATAAGTTGTTTGGAATATCTCCAATTACCATTTTGACAACCAACTGATCCGCTTCTCCAGGAAGCATAAGTTTTACTAAAGCCATATTCATAGATTCTGTAGTTCCTAGAGCATTAAGAATGCAACATTGTCTTTTTGTTGGAACAACTCCACACTTCAGGGCATCCCTTTTTGTTAGTGCAGAGATTTGAGCCCCAGTGTCAACCAAAAAGGTTACAAATACTTGTTTGGGTTTGTAATAGCTGTGATCAATATGTCTCCTGATTTATTTTTAGTGAGCATTCTCAAATACATCCATACTCTGTTTCTTCACCCACTGTTAAGAAATGGAGAATTTAGTTTCCCTGGGGAGGTGTTTGTTTTGATTCACAACCTGAATTACCAGGGAGAGGCTGAGAGAGGGTTAGTTTTGGTTCACTGTCTGGATCTCGAGAAGGCAGAGGTGCACTGGGTTGAGTTGATAAGTTTGGCTATCGAGAGTGCCAGTTAGTTATTATTCTTTGTAATTTTTCAAGGGGCAAACCATCCATCACCTCTCTGGGGACCCCCCTTTTAATGCCCAACAGCCACCAACGGTGGCGGTTAGAGATCTGTTTTCCCTTCTCTGAATTTTCACTGTGAGGGGTCCCAATAAAACAAACACCTTTTATTTTTTATGATTTCTCCTCCTGGGTTTTCACAGGCCCATATTGTCTATTGTAATTAATTAAATCTACAGCAACATCCCCCCATGTACAAACTTTGCAGCTACTGGCAGGTGAGCTAGATTGAGAAGCTGGGGGCTGAGTGGGGTTGAATATGGAGTAAACCCAGGATCAGTAGATTCAGTTAGGTTGCATGGACTTCCAAGGACTCTTTCCAGCCTTTCCACAGGACCTAATGCCATTATGGTCTTTTGTAAAGTAATTGCTGTAGGTTTGAGTGATTCTGGAAGGCCCCGAATTAAAGGGGTCATCAGTTCTGGCTTCACTGGTAATTGCATCGGGGATTCAAAACCAGGAATCAATTTCTTTTCATGGATCATTTGCAGACAGGTGGCTTTTTGAATGCTTTCTTGGAGTTGGTCAGGGGTAGGAGCTATGGCTAAGGGGTCTCCCCTTTCCAGAGGATTTATTCCCCCGGCCCAAAAAGCCACGCGCTGTGTTAGGGACCAAGCTATCACCTGTTGTTAAGAAAACTCCATGTCCCCAGTATCCATTAGCCTCGTGTTCAGTTAATTTAATTTGGTCTCCACCAGTGAGGGACACTCGAAAGACAGACTCTGTCTCTGATTCTTGTGGGAGGCGGCTGTATTCCTTTTTTAGCTTAGCCAATTCAGTAGCGCTGTATGGTATATGTTTGGTTGTGATATGTGGTTCAAAACCTTCATCATTTATGTAATTGTATTCTGTTTTAACCAAGGGTCTCAAGTGAGGACAGCAGATTTCCCCGCAGTTTTTGACTGCTTCAAGTTCCTTATGGGGATAACTTGGTTTAATGTGAGGAGTTTCCTTCTCCTCTGTTTCCACAGAGGAATCAACATTATAGGAGTTTTTAACCCTTCCTCTCTAAGGGCGGCTCTCAATGCATAGATCTCATTCCTTTCTTCATTTCATTGTTTTTGCAAAATTTCAACTAGGTTTTGAAGGGAGTCTATAATAGATTTTTCCTCACTTCTTCGCTTAAAGTGACTTTCTACAGCTGCTGAAAGACAAACTCCCAAAACTGAGCAGAGGATAGTTTTGTTTTTGCCCAGTTTAAATTTTGTTTCATGTTGTAAAGAACATACTCTATCAATAATATTTTCCAAATTAAACCAATTACTTTGTGCCCACTCTTCTCCTCCCAGAGAAGGCTTGGCATTGTGTTTAGCAAGTAATGCATAAAATGCAGCTTTGTATTTTGTACTAAGATTTTCAGTCATCAGTGAAGGGATCAGAACCACAACAGGGAGGTACCACTTAGTTACACACACACACAGTTCGGCTGTGTCTCCCTTCGCTTCCCTGGGTGGGTGAAGAGACAAAATCTGCCTGAGAGGCCCTGCTTAGTTTCTTTAGGTTGCTCCTTCCTTCCCAGACAGTCCAGAGACACACAAACACAAAAACAGTTTCTCCTTTTTGCACTAAGAGATCTTTTGTGAAATTCTGAAGACAGAACCTTCAATTGAGTATGGGGGTGCTTATCACCTAGGCATGTGCAGTTTGTGGGAAATTCGAGTCGCCCCCCCTTGCTTTCTAGCTCTGTTCAACTGACTTATTAAAGAAAACAGGGTATTGATCTAGTATCGATACCCAATTGTGACGGACAAAAACTCTCTAACAGTTTAAAGTTAGAAAGTGTATGTTCATTACGGCGCCGGACAGCGTGCGGGATAGCTCCTAAATTCACACCGCAGTTTACAGGTGATCACAGAGTCCTTTTATTTACAAAAGCATTGAATACCCAAAATACAAATGCATATTCATAACTCTGGTACATCCCATTCCCCGCTTCGTATGGTAATTAGCTCAAAAGCTATTAAGCATGCATAGTTTGTTCCTTGAAATGGGTCGGTGGTCCTTTTCATGGGGAGGGGTCACCAAAATGCGGAAGTAAAGAAGTCTTCCTCGCTCTGACCATTCTACCTTTTCAATGCAAATGTGATAAATGAACCCTTGGTAGGACTCGCACTTCATGTCTTCATGACCGTTCAATGAGTTTCTGGGCATAGGAGGCCTACAATTGTCTTATGTTCCTAAAAGCTATTCATCAGTTTCAATATTCTTCATCACAAACCCAGCTAACTAAACAAAGTTGACAAGTAATCAGTTATTCTAATATGGAAGAGTGATCCCAAACTCAATTTCTCTTAGTTAATTACTAACTTTTAATTTCAGCAAAGCCTACCTATCTGCTTTAGTTAATTTCAGCAAAGCTTGTCTCTAACTAAAATTTTAACCCCTCTAAAAATCCTTAATTCTCTAAAGTTCATGTCTCACAACCCTTTTGGGAATGACAGGCTAGGTGCGGCTGGAGCGAAACGTCCTTTCCCTATTACAGACTACACACAAACCTGCAAACCCCTCCGTCTATCAGAATCTTGTCCGTGACGCCAATTTAATGTCACGATCCGCTCGTACAAGCAGGGGTCGTGATGGTTCATTTACTGATCTCAGAGTGCAAAACACAAGACAGAGGGGATTTCAGCATTAAAACAAATGCACCTTTTATTGATTGGCCATAGCAAATGTGATAGAGGGATTAAGAGCGAGAGAAAGAGATAGAGAAAGAGATAGAGAAAGAGATAGAGAAAGAGATAGAGAAAGAGATAGAGGAAAGGGGGGATATAGCTACCAAACGTGGAGACGAAGTCCTTGTGGTCCAGTCGATGGGTCCGCCTGTCATGTCGGGGAGAGTCTCCCTCCGAATCTCTGGTTAACGCAGGGGTTTTTATTATAGTCCTCCATCACGGGGGGAACAGGTAAATCTATTGAAGCCACCAAGGGGGAACAGGTAGTCCATGTTCTTAGCAGTAAGTGAGAGCCATTGTCTTCTTGGTCCAACAATCACGCCTCCAGGCAAACATCTCGCTTTGGTTGAGTCAGCCCCAGTCCCCTATATTGGGGTTGTCAGGGTCTGATGTCTCAGTCCTTGAGAGGGGCTTCATATAGGGGTCTCAATCTCAGTCCTTTGAAGGGGGTTTTGATCTCTGTCTGTCACGATGGTTGCGAAGCAGATGAAGGATTTTCTGTGGGGGACCACCAAAGTTACCTCAGAAAGTTCCCTTGGCCAAGGGGTGAGGAAATTCATAGGCTATTGTCGTGAAGCAGGGACCGTGAAGCAGATGTAATCTTCAGGTACAGAACTGCCATTACACTGCTCAAAGCCAGGGTACCGTGGCGTGGCGACACAGGAAAATGCACCTGCAGACGATTGGCAAGCATCCACCTCGAGCAGGCCAGAACTGCAGTGGGGTCCTCGGGGTCCTTATGACGATCGTGAGGCAAATGAGGGGAACTTCAGACAGACTCTTACACCCCGGAAGCAGCTGTGTGGCCCCTTTGTGCCGCGCTGGCCCAGCCATGGTGCCACAGCCCCTGTGCAGCCCAGGGCAGGGCAGGAGCATTGCGGGTGGGAACGGCCCCTGTGCCGTGGTGCCCACAGCAGCCCTGGGGCTCTGTGCCCCATGGCCTCCCTGCTGGGCAGCCTCTGCCAGCTCCTGCACAGCCCGTGGCACCTGTGGGGCTGCACAGACAGCCCTGCCCCGGGCTCTGCCGGGCTCTGGGCCAGCAGAGAGGCCGGGCAGGGCTGGCCATGGCCGGGAACAGGCCCTGAGCCCCGCAGGAGGATGGAGCTGGGCACAGCCAAACTGCCCCGCAAACCTGGGCTGAGCAGCCAGGGCTGGCAATGGCTGGGGACAGAGGCTGGCGCTGACAAATGTCCTGGGCCGTGTTCCTGCTCTGTCCGTGCCACCAAGGGCACAGAGCAGCCTCCTCTCTGGGCCACTTGCCTGTTTTCAATGCCTTCCACAGGCGCTGGCCCTGCCCCACAAGGCCTGGGCTGAGTCCTGCCCCTGCACGCTCACACAGGCTGAGATGGACACTGATGGTTTCTGTGGCAGGCTCTCTCAGCCCAGCCCAGCTCCCTCCCAGCTCTGCCAGCTGCCCTGAGCTCTCGGCAGCACCAAGGGCCTCTCCCCAGCACAGCCCAGCCGGCTCTGGCCCCACAGCTCTGCTCAGGGCAGGCTGCTCTGGGCAGGGCCCCACGGCCTCAGCCCCTCGGAAGGGCACAGCAGCAGCTGCAGCTCAGACAGGACTCAGCCCCAGCCATGGGCAAGGTGCTGGGCCAGGGGAAAAGGAGGCTCCCTGTGTGCCCTGCTCCCCTCTCCCTGAGGTGCTGAGAGCTCTGCAGCCCCTGCTGCCATCCCATCTGCCCAGGCCAGCACAACAGCCCGGCCTTGGGGCCCTCCAGAGCTGCTCCTGCTGCAGGCCCAGGGCCCATCCCAAAGCTGGGGAAGCCAGAAAGCTGTGCCCATTTCTGTTCATTGCTGCTCTGATGAGGATGGATCCTCAGACATTGGGAGATTGCCGTTGAATTTTACTTTTCCAGAGCCCTCTTCTTTCTTGAGCCCTTCAGTTCAGGAATTCTGTGACAAAGATTCATACATATTTACTCAAAACACAAAAAATACAAGCCCATGGGATTAACTCAAGTTATTAGTTCTTCAATGGTTAATTAGATAGATTTCAGAAGTATAGTCAAAGTGAATATACTATATAGAAAACAATGCAGAGAGAAGGTTTTTCCCTGTTTTCTTTTCCTGTTTATAGATTGATATCAGCAGTCCCCTGTTGATATTGATCCTGAGCACCTTTTAGTGCAGTCGGAATATATATGAAAATCAATACCCTTCATGGCTGACAACCAGTAACACTTTGTCCCCGCCCCATCCCCACTATTTCCCTCATCCTACCCTTGGGACTTCTATAGATTAGGAATGGTGTGGCCAGCACGACCATAGCAGTGATTCTTCCCCTGTACTGGGCACTGATGAGGCTGCACCTCAAGTGCTGTAACCAGTTCGGGGCTCCCCAATTTAGGAAGAACATTGAGGGGCTGGAGTGTGTCCAGAAGAGGGCAACAAGGCTGGTGAGGGGTCTGGAGCACAAGTTCTGTAAGGAGTGGCTGAGGGAGCTGGGGTTGTTTATCCTGGAGAAGAGGAGCTCAGGGGAGACCTCATCACTCTCTACAACTCCATGACAGGAGGGTGCAGCTGGTGAGGATTGGGCTCTTCTCCCAGGCAACAGTGACAGGACAAGAGGACTTAGCCTTAAGCTGTTCCAGAGATTGTTTATGCTGGACCTGTGGAAATATTCTTGACCAAAAGAGTGGTTGGGCATTGGAATGGGCTGCCCCAGGAGGTGGGTCAATCATCATCCCTGGAGGTGTCTAAGGAAAGACTGGATGTGGCACTCAATGCCACATCTCTGGGTGACAAGGTGCTGTTGGGTCACAGGTTGGACTTGATGCTCTCCAAGGTCTTTTCCAGCCTGGTTGATTCTCTGATGATGGTGACACTGCAGGGCCCTGGGGAAGCAAGGGGCCATTGTGACACTGCAGGGCCTGGTGGCACTAAGAGGACCAGAATGACACTGTGTACGACATGGCACCATAGAGCCATGGGGCCACTGTGACACTGTGGGGCTAAATGCAAGCAAGGATTCGATGGTGACAGTCTGGGTCCTGGTGGAACCACAGAGGCCTCTGTGACACTGCAGGGTCCAAGGATCCAAGGGACTTTGTGACACCAAGGGATCCTGTGGAACCAAAGGAATATTGAGACACTGGGAAGCCTCATGCAATCATGGAAACGATTATGACACTCAAGGGCCTCACGGAACTGTGGTGACCCCAAGTTGGCTGGGGGTGTTGCTCTGCTGGAGGGTAGGAGGGCTGTGCACAGGACCTGAACAGGCTGCATCCAGGGACCAAATCCAGCAATGTGAGATTTAACAAGTCCAAGTGCCAGGTCCTGCACTTGGGACACAACAACCCCTGCAGCGCCACAGGCTGGGGACAGAGTGGCTGGACAGCAGGCAGGCAGAAAGGGAGCTGTGGGGACTGATGGACAACAGGCTGGACAGGAGTCAGCAGTGTGCCCACATGGCCAATGGCACCTGGCCTGGATCAGGAACGGGGTGGACATAGGACCAGGGCAGTGATTCTTCCCCTGTGACCAGCACTGGTTGGGCAGTGCCCCGAGCGCTGTGTCCATTTCTGGGCCACCGATTAAGAAAGGACATGGAGGCGCTGGAGCGTGTCCAGAAAAGGGCAACAAGGCTGGTGAGGGGTCTGGAGCACAAGTCCTGTGAGGAATGGCTGAGGGAGCTGG
>JANEHK010001521.1:0-12525 GCA_025960845.1 Tachycineta bicolor | reverse complement strand
CTTCACAGAGATGAGTAAGGCACATTAATTAGTAATTGCATCATTCAGGCTATATTTTTTTTTCTTAAAAGTCTGAACTGACTTAAAAATAGTCTGAACCTCAAAAGAGTAGTTCTTGCAGAGCTGGCACAGACAGTGGGACAAGGAACATGGATCCCTTGGCTAAACTACCTGCTCACACCGGTGGAAACAAGGACAGTTTATTCATTCTTGCTGGATTTCACCGGTCCTAAACACCTCAACTCTTGCACAGGACTTGAATGCATAAAACTCACAACACCAGTAAGACTCACTGGAGGGCTTGGAGTGTGATTTTTACCTACGGAAGAAACCAGCCTCCATGATGTAAAAGCTTTAGTGATGTCTGACTTGAGGGAATGGCATTGACAGGTGCCAGAATTACCTTCAGTCGGAAGGAGCAGCATCCAGAAATGCACCTCCTCCTGGGACATACATGGCTGTGCAAAGAAGAGCCAGAAACTATGTACCATGGCTGGTACCTCAAGAATAAGGAACTATAAGCCCTGCATGGTGATGGATCTTTTATCCCTCTGGGAGAAGGGAGGCCCAGGGGGCTGCAGCCTGGCTGATGCTGCCCAAGGCTCCCTGGAAGGGGAAGCTGGAGGGAGGAGCAGTGCCTTGCCAGCTGGCCTTGCTTCCAGGTGACAGTGGGGCAGAAGCAGCAGAGGCAGGGCAGAGCCCTTTGCAGATGAGCAGAATAGCACCTAGGGGATGCCTGGCCCGGCTTCCGTTAGCGTGTAATAACAATGGGATATATCCTCACTGAGGAAAAGGGTTAAAAAAAGCCACAAGCCCTCCACCTACAGTATTCTTAAAAGGGACAAGAAAAGCCCTGTTCACCAGTGTTACAGGCAATGCCACACACAGGAACAAGAACAAAAGCGGAGGGCAACTTTGCCCTCAGTGTTATTGCTACACACACACATCCGCATCCTGCAGCCCTGCTGGCTTTGCTGGGGTGGCAATATCACAAATCAGACTATTTAGGGATGAAGAACTTCCATGCCTGGCAGACAAGGCCGCTATTCTGTAGTCCCTCTTGCTGTTATGACACACGCCTCATTTAGGAGCTCTTTTAGAATAATCTTCTTTAGAATTCTTAGAATCATCTTTAGAACCTTCAGAACCCTCTTTTAGGTGGCTGTAGTTCACGAATTGCTTGCCTCATCCATTTCCAAACTTGGTGGAAAAAACAAGCCAAGTCTGTGCTCCAGATGCAAATTGTGTGGACATTCATATATTTTGGGCTGGGCTTTTGCTGAGGAAATATGATGGTTATCTCTCAGATCTGAGGGACCTGGCTTTCAGAGAAGCCTCAGGCCAGCTCTGCACAAAACATCCCTTCAGTGTAGTCTTGTAGACAGTGCTTGCTTTAGCAGCATTCAGCGGTGTCCCTTTGTGTCCTAGTTACGGAGGAATGTGAAATGTATTTTTGGGTCAGGACCTGAGAATGGCTTTAGAAAGGACAGGGATCTATCAGAAGGTTAGTTGGAATATTGGCATCTGTTTTGACCACTGAAAATGTCAATTGCGGCTTTGGGCAGTATCCATATAAAACCCCCTGATTTCCTGCAGGCCAGTCTCTTTCCCTTTGGCCAGAGAGGGAAAGGTAACTTGGTAGGGCAGCTGGGGGTGGGCCGGGGCCGGGCTTACCCGGGCCCCGAGGAGCGGGCCTGGCCGGGCCGTGCCTCCGGGCCCAGCTGCTGCCAGCACGGAGCGCCGGGCAGGCGCCGCTGGCCGGGCCCTCATACCAGCTACGGGCCCAGCTGGGCTGGGGCCCGCCGCGACTTAAACGGAGGGGTGGGCAAAAAAGGCATCTATGATTCCGCCTGGTTTTTTTGATTCCGGACTGCCCGGGTCCTCTGATCTTTTGGCGGGAGTTCTTCCCCACACCCCTCACCAGTGCAGCCTTGAGCATCTAACACCATGAGCTGCAGCGAGAGAGAAAAAGACTCTGGGCAGATTTAACCTTCTCCTGGCAACAGGAAACTTCCAAAGCCTAACCCTTTTCTGAGAGAGAAAAGAAAGGGACAGAGTGAACATGAAGAAGACACAGCATGAAGGCACTGAAGCAAGAGTGAAAAGACTATTGGGACAGAGGGTTAAGGAGTTTGTCATTCCATCCTTACTGAGCCACAGAAATGAACATTATATGTAGATTATCCCTTTAAATCATAGGAAAGATACGCATTTAGGGAGTTGATTGTTAAGATTTGTGTTTAGATTTGAGCAAAGGTGTTTGTAATGAACTAAGTGATAGTAACCTCATGAGATGCTTGAACAAACATAAAGATGAGAAATCCCCTACACCAGGGAAGAAGTGAGAAAGCCAAAGCAAAGTGGTCAGCAGCTGACAGACCCTCTGGGACAGGCCCTCAAGCTGCTGTGGTCCTGAGAACTGTTTTACTCCTCCTATCATCACTTTTCTTCTTTTTTTCCCACCTCTACCCTTTGCTGAGTGAGGATTTTATCCTTTGCAATGGCACCGGCCCATGTCCTTGGGACAGTTCCTGCTGCATAGTTCCCTGTCTCCCACATCAGTCCTTTCCTGGCTCTGGAAAGGAGGTATCAGATCACTCTGCACAGGAGTTGGGAGCACAGCTTGTCCCCCACAGCATGGCCATGAGAGGTGAGCTGAGGCTGCTGCTGCTTGTTTGGGATGGATTATTAACAGAAGTTTTTAATAACACTGGTGCTGGTGCAGAATCACCCAAGCTGGCCCATCTCCAAAGCCCTGGGGCCCTAGCTGGCTGTTCAGGTGGGGACATCCAGAGCAGCTACAGCCCAAAGCTGATCCATGCCACTGTCTGCCATGGCCCAAGGCAGAGGGAGATCCCTGCAGGGAGGAGTCATTCCAGCTCCTGGGTACCACACAGGGCAGCAGGCACCCCCACACTAAGGCAATGCTAGGATCAGAGCAGAGATTAAGACCTCAGGAAGCACTTTTTTTCTCTGCTCAACCCCAAAATGAGGTAGGTGGGGGATGTCCCAGAGACAGCTACACATGTGCCCACCAAGCTCCCAGAGTCCTTACTTGATGGTCAGGATGGCAGGTGTAGGAGATCCAGCCACACTGAACTGGAATCGTTCCTCAAACGCCCCCAGGATGGTGGGATGGAAGGAGATCCAGATGGCTTGGAGCCCATTTGGTGCCACAATGCCCTCCTGGGTCAGGAAGGTGAAGCAGGAGCTCATGGCTGTGGTTGGAGGGACGAGGCAATAAGCCCTCTGTTTAACAGGATCGTCTGCAGCAGCAGCAAGAAAGCAAAATGCAAATACATGAGGAATCTTCCTTTCCTACAGAAGTCTGAGTTACTCTGGATTTAACAATTAACACTTGTCCAAGGCAGAAGATGCCCTGTGCTGCTGCATGGCAGAAGCCAAAAAATGCAACTTTGAAATACAACTTCCTTTGGCTTTGGGTTCTTCATGCAAAGCAGTGATAACTTCACATAAGCAGAGTCACTCTGGGGTTTTCCACATTGACCTGCAGCACAGAGAAGCTGCTCAGCATCACCAAGTTCATTCACACCCAACCCTAAGAGCAACCCTGGGCATAGCAGCATTACCAGTGAAACCACCACAGAGCTGTTGCTGCTGCTTCCAGGTGTGCCCAACCTCACTGTGGGCAGGGCATGTTCAGCTTCCATTGCAGCCAACCTGTTTAGTGCATGTGGGAGAAACCAGAAGCAAAGATGTAGAAAGTTCCTTTGCTATCTTCCCAGAAACACTCTGCTCTTTCTACAGCCACCGTGGCTCAAGTGTGGTGAGGGACTGGTCAGCAAAGGAAAGCACTGCCAAGCACTTTGACCAGTGCTGAGGCAGGAGGCTTGATGGCTTTCCTCTAACTCCCAGGAACAGGCAGGAGGGACTTGACCAAAAACTTTTGGCAATGGACTCAAACTCAAATGCAGCCAGTTTGTTCCAGCTGCTTTTGGACAGCCTGAGCACAAAGGTGATTTGTGTCTGGGACTGGAACAGAAGCCTCTGAACACGCAGCTTTTTGGCCCACTGTTGCTTTCACACGTCAAGCAGTTTTGCAGGAAGCCTCCAAACTGATCTCCAAGGAAGGCTGCCCAAATTAAGCAGTTGGGGTTTCATGAACAACAGACACACTTTTCTGACACCATGAAAAAGATCCAGATTCCAAGAAACCCCCCCAAATTTGACAACTATCGCAACAGCCATAGGTGCCCAGAATTCCACAGGTCCACAAGGCTCACTGCTACCCGAGGAGCCACTGGGATTCACCCCAAGCCTGCTGCTCACCTTACATCTGAGGTTTGCTGTGACAAAAACCTCCCCGATGTCCAGTTCCTCGTAGCTGAAGAGGAGCCTGGGCCCGAGGCCTTCCCCTATGAGGTGCAGGAGCAGCCTCTTCTCACGGCCTGGGGAGAGATTTCTATTTCAGTACAGTAATTCCTTCTGCTATCCTGCATTTTCCAGGCTGCCTTCGTGCTAGTCCATGACTCTGGGCTGCATGGGATCAGCTCCTGTAGTCCAGGAGAAGATATTGACCCTTCTCTTCCCTCAGGAGATATGGTACATCCATAGAGAACATCCTTTCTTACACCCCTCTGTCGACAGTGAATCTTTAGAAATGCCAGAAATTTTGTTCTTGTGCACCTCAGAGAGTGTTTTTCCCAAGGGAGGAGGAGAGCACTAAATACAAGGCAGCATTCCGAACAGCTGAGAGGGAAAAAATCAAAATAGAGGAGATCCCCTGGAAGCTGCAGGAACACTGGGGATGTGCCAGCACTGCCCTGCTGACCACGGAGCCTTCCCAGCTGTTAGACAGGAGCCCAGGGATCTAGGGGAGTGTTTGCACCTCACCTTCACTGCAGTTAGAGAGGCAGGGAAAGGAGCTGTACCTGAGATGTCACAGTAAACTGCTTGCTCACAGACCCGGGCTTCCTGGGCCTTAAAGAACACGCTGATTTCAGTCCAACAATTCGGCCTGATCTCACCCTCCTAAAGCAGAAGGAGACAGCAAAACATTTCTCTTCAAACGTCACAGTTTTGTTTTCAAGCACAGTCCTGTAAGCTGTTATTTAGGGCTTCAGTGACAAGCAAGGAGTAAGTTAACACTCATCAGTAACACTTATAACAGAGTTTGGAAGCCTGAGTCTGGCTCCTGCTTCCTGCCAGGAGCCCTCAGGGCAGAAACACTCTTTGCAAATAGTTCTCTGACCTCACCAGAATCCCAATGACTTCTCTCTTGGCACACAAAGCCAGCTGAGGCAGGGATCGGTCAAGTGACCTTATTCAGGGATGAGGAGGAAGAGGAGGAAAAGAAATGGGAAGGGAGGTTCTCAGCCATTGCTTACCTTTGGCTCAATGGAGAAAATGTCATTTTTGAACAGCATGGGATCTCCTTGCACCTTTGCCTTCTCACTCTGCAGCCTGCAGATGAGATTAGGAAAGAGTTCTCGGTGAGTGGTGTCCACTCCGCACGCCTCCAGGTCACGGAACTTGTCCTTTTCCAGCTAACACAGCCTGTGATATCGCCTGCAGCCACAGGAGAGACAAACCCCGCAGCTTGTTTAATATTGAGAGAGAAGTGCAAGTGCAGGAGCAGCTCCTCAGCAAAGGGCTGACCCTGAGCCATGGGGTCCCAAAGGGATCAGAGGATCACTTGTTGTTCACTCCACACTCACCACTCACAAGCTCAGGAGAGGTTTCCAAAGCCAGCAGCCCTCAAGAGAACCTCCTGGCTCAAAGCCTCTGCCACAGATGAAGGAGAATCCACCAGCCAACCCAAGTGGCTTTTCCTGACACAGAAATTCTTGGGGGAGGCAGGTAGAGATGGGATGGATTACTTAGCCTAAGCCATTCAAAAGCACCAATATCTCCTGAAGCAATCCATTAGTTTTATCCTCGGGCAAGGTGTGTCACTGAAATGGATCTTTCAAATCCAGCTCAGCTTCAGCTCCTCCTCTCCCTGAGTATCAACAGCCTTCCACTAGAAGCGGGCTGTGATATCACTCAGGTTGTGGATGTGCACAGTTGTGTTCTTTGACAGCGTGATGTAGGTCTCCCCAAATGTCACACTGTTCCTGCCCAGCCCGATGGCGACATCCACGGCTCTCCCATGAAGGCTTGTGTGGGTGTCTTCCCCTGCAAAGCAAAGGGGAGTCTTTGCTCTGCTCACTGGCTGATGGAAGCACAAGAAACAGAGCAAACCACGGGGAACAGAACAAAGTGTCACCGCTTTTAGCTGAATGAGCAGTTCTGGGGATCGGTACATTTATCACAACCGGAGAGCTGCACGTGCACAGCATGACGATGTCCTGGGCAACCTGCCAGCATTTCACTTCCAGAACAGACCCCGACCAAAGGCTCCCTCATTTCCAGGGCCTTCAAACCTCCATTATTCCCAACCAGCTCCTGGGATTCATCTGGGCTCAGACGTCAGTGCCAAGCTCACCATTCCTGTTGCAGGTGAGTGTTTCCCAGGTGAAATGGGAACAACAATCACCAGACATGCTCTCTAGAAATGGCATTTATATGGAGCTCTACAAGGATCAAGATGACAAACTACATGACTACAAACTAGATGACTACCAAATGAATACTATGATCAATCATCATCTTCCTCATTAAAGCCATGGCCACATCAGCCTTTCTGCTTAGAAAGGGCTCTGCTCTGAGGGATGCACAGAGTGCCCTGTGCAGTGTCCAGCACTCACCTGTGTTGTAGTGCACGACAAGGGAGGTGGAACAGTCACCAGTCTTTAGTGGTTCATATCCCACTGTCACCTGCACGGCGTCGCCGATGTCCAGAGCTCCCATGGGTGGAACGACAGAGAAAGGGCTGCAACACAGAGACAGCAGGACTCTTGGAGGAGATTTGGGGATGTTATCCCTCTTGCAGTCCAGTTTACTTCTGCTCACTTGTGTAAGCAAAGAGCAAACCAACCACAGTCAGAGGAAGGCAGAACAGATGGAATCAGAAACAGCTACTGACTCTAGTGTCAGGAGATCCAGCTCTCACAAGATCCTGTGGGATAAAATGACCTCATACTCTGCATCCAGCTCTCTGCAATGAGGCTCAATGGTCATTGGCATCTTGCTTACTTTCATCAGGCATCAGCTCCCCTTATTGATAGAGCTGGGCTAACCTTATGGCCACAAGGACCAGCACTCCTGACGTAATTTAGAGACAGAGCTGACAAGTGAGCAAAGCTAGCAATTTAGTGACCAAGGCTCTCAAAGCATCATTCACCTGCACTTCTGCTAAATGCTGTGTGCAAGGAGGCTGCAATCTACTTCAAGTCCCACGGTACACTTAACTGCTACAGCCAAACGTTCTTTTGCCCACTGGTGCCTTAGCTGCTGTTACGAAGTTCTTTGATTTGGGGAGAATCAATCTCATTGAAAGTTACCTTCCCCCCCAAGGAAGACAGAAAAATTACTGCTAATTGAATTACCTCATCAGTCCACTAGCACCTGCTGCAGGAAGAAACCCAAATATCATCCAATCTTAACATATATAATTTTTTAGTGATGGTGGAACAGCTGAAGTCAAACAGCATTAATTATTCTAATGAACCCAGTCTGTTAGGTTAAAGCACAGGCTGTCCACAACACAGGTCACATGGGGCATCTCGTGAAAGCACCTCTGGAAAGCCACATGCCTGTTGCCTCCCAGAGAATGGGCTTGTTTGACAGTGGCAAGTAACCATTTCAGACGCTGCTTGTGCTCAGGAGGGTGCAAACCATCTACTAACATGTTCCAGCACCCTCCAGTCAATCTGGGATGGAGAAAGCTCTAAGGCTGCATCCCACTTAAAACATGAGAAGCAACAGCAGACCCCACAGGTCCTGCCTATTTCCAGCCAGGGCTGCAGGGCAGCAGCTCTGATGCTCTGGATCCTTTTGTTGCTCTTTCCCAACTCTGTTATTACCCAAAGGTGTTTTGCACAAGCACAGATGAGCTGCCTCACCTCTGGGTGCTCAGCTGGTAACGAGCTGCCCGGTTACCGACGTTGCGAACCAGCAGAGTCTTCTGGGTGCTGCACTTGACCAGACACTCCGAGAAGTCGAGCTGGTCAGGGAAGTCCAGGGTGGCTCAGGCACCAATGGCCCAAATTGGCACAATGAACTCTTCCCTTTTAGTGATGCAGACCAGCTTGTGGAAATAATCCTGCCAGGAAAAGAAACGGTCTCAGCTCAGGGCATTTGTCCCTGTCTTCAGCATGGCCTAAGAGTATCTCCCAGTTCTAGATCCAGTGCAACTCCATTGAACCAGCAGAGGTCCTCGAAACCCAGGCCAGATGCCCTGAATGCAGCCTTGCAGGCTCACTTTGCACTGAAGACACCAATCTCTCGGGACATGCAGACTCACCTTGTTCTCTGCAGGGCTGAAGAGGATGCGGACCGTGGTGTAGAGGCCTGGTGGCACCTTGCGGTACACATCATTGGGGCCCACCAGCTTGAAATAAGGTAAGCTCTCCAGGGTAACCTTCAGCAGATGAGGAACCTGTGGGGAAGTCATGGAATGATGGTTTTGCCGCTTGTGGAGACAGGTGGACATGCCCTGGTGCCATCCTTAACCACTCTTCTCCACTCTCCTCTTCCAGCACAGTGTTAAACCTCCACATCCCAGCACTTACCTTGTCCCTGTTCCTCAGAAGCACTGGTATTTCACAGACCTGACCAGGGCTGTAGTTCTGAAACACCACCGCTGGTGGGCAAGGCTGAAATGAGCTCTGCTCCGGGTCAGTTGCTGAGGACTGCAAGGAGAGGCAAGAGAGAGCAGGGAGAGGTTCAGCTGCTGGCAGGAAGATTCTGCACTGATCCTCAGTGACGTACAGACTCTGAGGGAGTACATCTGCCCAGCTCACACTGGGCAATCAGTGGCTCTTCCACATCTTCCCTGGGCTGGTCAAACGCTCCTGCACCACACTGAGCAGGCTCAAGCCAAGCTGCTCTTTTGGCACCCTCCTCAAATGTCACATCAAGCGGCAAGGGCAGGGAAAGGCTACCTTGTGATGGGAGGTCTCATGTTTGGCTTGAGGCTGGGCAATCTGAGGCAGAGTCAGCTTCTTAGCTCTAATCAGCCTCTGCTTGGTGGTGAGAGACATCTCCTTCTGGAAGGCAGAGGGAGTCAGCTGAAAGGCAAAAAAAAAACCAGCAAGAGCCTCAGAAATGCCTTTGTTCATAGAGGCTTCTCTTGTTCACCTGCTACTGATGAATAATTTGTGATCACAGCCATTAGGACTGTTCTGAAAGCCCTAGAAGTTACCTGCTGAAATACTTAGCAGCAGTAAATTAATAATCCAGAGTGCAATACATATACTCCAACTACATGGCTGTGTCCCAGTAGCTTCCCCAGCCTTCCCCCGCATTGTTTTAGCAATGGCAGCTACACTCCAGCAAACCCCAGCAGCTTCAGCAGAGGTTAGTTGTGTTGGCTTAGTGCAGATCAAATCTCCAAGTCCACCACTAGCAGCAGCTTGCAATGACAAGAGGATCTGGGAAGTGAGGTATATTGCTGAAGGCAAGCCTGCCACAAGCAAGCACCCTCTTCAAACTTCACATCAAACAGAAAGGAAAAGAGCAGGAAAAAGATTCCTTTTGACAAGTGTCACTCATGTCTGGAATTCTGGGCAGAATACTACCCCCAGTACTGGCTCGATTCTTTTCATGCAGCTCTTGACACTTGCCATTGTGCGTCTCCAAGCAGGACCATAGGGGCTGCATGCGCTGTGGTGTCACAGACATAGGAACGCAGGGGCAGCCACCACTGTGCTGTCAAAAAGGGAGGAGAGCTGCGACTGCCACAACTATGGTGTCACAGAGAGTGGAAGATTGCTGTTGACACAACGTTGGTGTCATAGAGAGGGCAAGACAGGGGTTGCCACCACTGAAGTGTCATAGACAGGGGATCCCAGGGATTCAACCACCGTGATGTCACAGAGAAGGGAACAATGGGGCTGCCACCACTGTCTTGTGTGATATCATAGATAGAGGAACAGAGGGATTTCAGGACTGCGATATCATAAAGAAGGGAACAATGGAGTTACCACCACTGTGTTATCATAGAGGGGGGAACACAGGGGTTGCCACCACTCTGATGTCAAAGTTAGGGGAATGCGGGTGCTATGACTACTGTGAAGTCATAGAGAGGGGAAGAGTGTGGCTACCATCACTGTGTAGTCATAGAGAGGAGAACACAGGGATTCCAGGAGAGTGATGTAACAGAGAAGGGAAAATGGGGCTGCCACCACTGTGTTGTCATAGAGAGGGGAACACAGGTGTTGCCACCACTGTGATGTCATAGACAGAGGAACACAGGGATTCTACCACTGTGATGTCAAAGTTAAGGGAATGCTGGTGCTACCACTACTGTGAAGTCATAGGGAGGGGAACAGTGTGGCTGCCATCACTGTGTTGTCCTAGACAGGAGAACACAGAGATTCCACCACTGTGATGTCATAAAGAAGGGAACAATGGGGGTGTCACCACTGTGTTGTCATAGACAGAGGAAGACAAAGATTCCAGGACTGTGATGACAGAAAGAAGGGAACAATGGGGCTGCCGCCACTGTGTTGTCATAGAGAGGGGAACACAGGGGTTGCAACAACTGTGATGTCATAGACAGAGGAACAGAGGGATTCCACCACTGTGATGTCAGAAAGAAGGGAACAATGGGGCTGCAACCACTGTGTTGTCATAGAGAGGAGAACATAAGGGTTGCCACCACTGTGATGCCATAGACAGGAGAACACAGGGATTCCAGCACTGTGATGTCGTAAAGAAGGGAACAATGGTGCTGTCATCACTGTATTGTAATAGAGAGGGGAACACAGGGGTTGCCACCACTGTGATGTCATAGACAGAGGAACAGAGGGATTCCGCGACTGTGATGTCAAAGTTAAGGGAACAATGGTGCTGCCACCACTGTGTTGTCATAGAGAGGGGAACACAGCGGTTGCCACAACTGTGATGTCATAGACTGAGGAAGACAGGTATTGCAGCACTGTGATGTCAGAAAGAAGGGAACAATGGTGCTGCCACCGCTGTGTTGTCATAGAGAGGGGAACACAGGGGTTGCCACCACTGTGAACTCATAGGCAGAGGAAGACAGGGATTCAACCACTGTGATGTCAGAAAGAAGGGAACAATGGGGCTGCCACCACTGTGTTGTCATAGAGAGGGGAATATAGGGGTTGCCACCACTCTGATGTCATAGACAGAGGAACACAGGGATTCCACCACTGTGATGTCAAAATTAGGGGAATGCTGGTGCTACCACTACTGTGATGTCATAGATAGGGGAACAGTGTGGCTGCCATCACTGTGTTGTCATAGACAGGAGAACACAGGGATTCCAGGACTGTGATGTCATAAAGAAAGGAACAATGGGGCTGCCAGAACTGTGTTGTCATATGGAGGGCAACACGGGTTCCAACCATTGTGATGTCATAGACAGAGGAAGACAGGGATTCCACCACTGTGTTGTCAAATTTAGGGGAATGCAGGTGCTAAAACTACTGTGAAGTCATAGGGAGGGGAACAGTGTGGCTGCCATAACTGTGTTTTCCTAAACAGGAGAACACAGAGATTCCACCGCTGTGATCTCGTAAAGAAGGGAAAAATAGGTGAGTCACCACTGTGTTGTCATGGAGAGGGGAACAGAGGGGTTGCAACAACTGTGATGTCGTAGACAGAGGAACACAGGGATTCGAGGAATGTGATGTCAGAAAGAAGGGAACAATGCTGCTGCCACCGCTGTGTTGTCATGGAGAGGGGAACAGAGGGATTGCCACCACTGTGATGTCATAGAGAGTGGAACACAGGGATTCCACCACTGTGATGTCATAGAAAGAGAAAGAGAGGGATTCCACCACTGTGATGTCAAAGTCAAGGGAATGATGGTGCTACCACTACTGTGAAGTCATAGAGAGGGGAACTATGTGGTGCCCATCACTGTGTTGTCATAGACAGGAGAACACAGGGATTCCAGCACTGTGATGTCAGAAAGAAGGGAACAATGCGGCTGCCACCACTGTGTTGTCATAGACAAGGGAATACAGGGGTCGCCACCACTGTGAAGTCATAGACAGAGGAAGACCGGGATTCCACCACTGCCATGTCATAGTAAAGGGAACAATGGGGCTGCCACTGCTGTGTTATCATAGAGAGGGGAACAGAGGGGTTGCCACCAATGTGATGTCATAGACAGAGGAAGACAGGGATTCCACCACTGTGATGTCAGAGAGAAGGAAACAATGGGGCAGCCACCACTGTGTGTTCATAGACAGGGGAACACAGGGATTCTAGCACTATGATGTCAAAAAGAAGGGAACAATGGTGCTGCCACCACTGTGTTGTCATAGAGAGAGGAACAGGGGGATTGCCACGACTGTGATGTCATATACTGAGGAAGACAGGTATTCCAGCACTGTGATGTCAGAAAGAAGGGAACAATGGTGCTGCCACCGCTGTGTTGTCATAGAGAGGGGAACACAGGGGTTGCCACCACTGTGAGGTCATAGA
>JANEHK010001520.1:0-12528 GCA_025960845.1 Tachycineta bicolor | reverse complement strand
CTTCACAGAGATGAGTAAGGCACATTAATTAGTAATTGCATCATTCAAGCTATATTTTTTTTCCTTAAAAGAAAAGTCTGAACTGACTTAAAAATAGTCTGAACCTCAAAAGAGTTGTTCTTGCAGAGCTGGCACAGACAGTGGGACAAGGAACATGGATCCCTTGGCTAAACTACCTGCTCACACCGGTGGAAACAAGGACAGTTTATTCATTCTTGCTGGATTTCACCGGTCCTAAACACCTCAACTCTTACACAGGACTTGAATGCATAAAACTTACAACACCAGTAAGACTCACTGGAGGGCTTGGAGTGTGATTTTTACCTACAGAAGAAACCAGCCTCCATGATGTAAAACCTTTAGTGATGTCTGACTTGAGGGAATGGCATTGACAGGTGCCAGAATTACCTTCAGTCAGAAGGAGCAGCATCCAGAAATGCACCTCCTCCTGGGACATACATGGCTGTGCAAAGAAGAGCCAGAAACTATGTACCATGGCTGGTACCTCAAGAATAAGGAACGATAAGCCCTGCATGGTGATGGATCTTTTATCCCTCTGGGAGAAGGGGGGCCCAGGGGGCTGCAGCCTGGCTGATGCTGCCCAAGACTCTCTGGAAGGGGAAGCTGGAGGGAGGAGCAGTGCCTCGCCAGCTGGCCTTGCTTCCAGGTGACAGCGGGGCAGAAGCAGCAGAGGCAGGGCAGACCCCTTTTCAGATGAGCAGAATAGCACCTAGGGGATGCCTGGCCCGGCTTCCGTTAGCGTGTAACAATGGGATATATCCTCACTGAGGAAAAGGGTTAAAAAAAGCCACAAGCCCTCCACCTACAGTATTCTTAAAAGGGACAAGAAAAGCCCTGTTCACCAGTGTTACAGGCAATGCCACACACAGGAACAAGAACAAAAGCGGAGGGCAACTTTGCCCTCAGTGTTACTGCTACACACACACATCCGCATCCTGCAGCCCTGCTGGCTTTGCTGGGGTGGCAATATCACAAATCAGACTATTTAGGGATGAAGAACTTCCATGCCTGGCAGACAAGGCCGCTATTCTGTAGTCCCTCTTGCTGTTATGACACACGCCTCATTTAGGAGCTCTTTTAGAATAATCTTCTTTAGAATTCTTAGAATCATCTTTAGAACCTTCAGAACCCTCTTTTAGGTGGCTGTAGTTCACGAATTGCTTGCCTCATCCATTTCCAAACTTGGTGGAAAAAACAAGCCAAGTCTGTGCTCCAGATGCAAATTGTGTGGACATTCATATATTTTGGGCTGGGCTTTTGCTGAGGAAATATGATGGCTATCTCTCAGATCTGAGGGACCTGGCTTTCAGAGAAGCCTCAGGCCAGCTCTGCACAAAACATTCCTTCAGTGTAGTCTTGTAGACAGTGCTTGCTTTAGCAGCATTCAGCGGTGTCCCTTTGTGTCCTAGTTACGGAGGAATGTGAAATGTATTTTTGGGTCAGGACCTGAGAATGGCTTTAGAAAGGACAGGGATCTATCAGAAGGTTAGTTGGAATATTGGCATCTGTTTTGACCACTGAAAATGTCAATTGCGGCTTTGGGCAGTATCCATATAAAACCCCCTGATTTCCTGCAGGCCAGTCTCTTTCCCTTTGGCCAGAGAGGGAAAGGTAACTTGGTAGGGCAGCCGGGGGTGGGCCGGGGCCGGGCTTACCCGGGCCCCGAGGAGCGGGCCTGGCCGGGCCGTGCCTCCGGGCCCAGCTGCTGCCAGCACGGAGCGCCGGGCAGGCGCCGCTGGCCGGGCCCTCATACCAGCTACGGGCCCGGCCGGGCCGGGGCCCGCCACGACTTAAACGGAGGGGTGGGCAAAAAAGGCATCTATGATTCCGCCTGGTTTTTTGATTCCGGACTGCCCGGGTCCTCTGATCTTTTGGCGGGAGTTCTTCCCCACACCCCTCACCAGTGCAGCCTTGAGCATCTAACACCATGAGCTGCAGCGAGAGAGAAAAAGACTCTGGGCAGATTTAACCTTCTCCTGGCAACAGGAAACTTCCAAAGCCTAACCCTTTTCTGAGAGAGAAAAGAAAGGGACAGAGTGAACATGAAGAAGACACAGCATGAAGGCACTGAAGCAAGAGTGAAAAGACTATTGGGACAGAGGGTTAAGGAGTTTGTCATTCCATCCTTACTGAGCCACAGAAATGAACATTATATGTAGATTATCCCTTTAAATCATAGGAAAGATACGCATTTAGGGAGTTGATTGTTAAGATTTGTGTTTAGATTTGAGCAAAGGTGTTTGTAATGAACTAAGTGATAGTAACCTCATGAGATGCTTGAACAAACATAAAGATGAGAAATCCCCTACACCAGGGAAGAAGTGAGAAAGCCAAAGCAAAGTGGTCAGCAGCTGACAGACCCTCTGGGACAGGCCCTCAAGCTGCTGTGGTCCTGAGAACTGTTTTACTCCTCCTATCATCACTTTTCTTCTTTTTTTCCCACCTCTACCCTTTGCTGAGTGAGGATTTTATCCTTTGCAATGGCACCGGCCCATGTCCTTGGGACAGTTCCTGCTGCATAGTTCCCTGTCTCCCACATCAGTCCTTTCCTGGCTCTGGAAAGGAGGTATCAGATCACTCTGCACAGGAGTTGGGAGCACAGCTTGTCCCCCACAGCATGGCCATGAGAGGTGAGCTGAGGCTGCTGCTGCTTGTTTGGGATGGATTATTAACAGAAGTTTTTAATAACACTGGTGCTGGTGCAGAATCACCCAAGCTGGCCCATCTCCAAAGCCCTGGGGCCCTAGCTGGCTGTTCAGGTGGGGACATCCAGAGCAGCTACAGCCCAAAGCTGATCCATGCCACTGTCTGCCATGGCCCAAGGCAGAGGGAGATCCCTGCAGGGAGGAGTCATTCCAGCTCCTGGGTACCACACAGGGCAGCAGGCACCCCCACACTAAGGCAATGCTAGGATCAGAGCAGAGATTAAGACCTCAGGAAGCACTTTTTTTCTCTGCTCAACCCCAAAATGAGGTAGGTGGGGGATGTCCCAGAGACAGCTACACATGTGCCCACCAAGCTCCCAGAGTCCTTACTTGATGGTCAGGATGGCAGGTGTAGGAGATCCAGCCACACTGAACTGGAATCGTTCCTCAAACGCCCCCAGGATGGTGGGATGGAAGGAGATCCAGATGGCTTGGAGCCCATTTGGTGCCACAATGCCCTCCTGGGTCAGGAAGGTGAAGCAGGAGCTCATGGCTGTGGTTGGAGGGACGAGGCAATAAGCCCTCTGTTTAACAGGATCGTCTGCAGCAGCAGCAAGAAAGCAAAATGCAAATACATGAGGAATCTTCCTTTCCTACAGAAGTCTGAGTTACTCTGGATTTAACAATTAACACTTGTCCAAGGCAGAAGATGCCCTGTGCTGCTGCATGGCAGAAGCCAAAAAATGCAACTTTGAAATACAACTTCCTTTGGCTTTGGGTTCTTCATGCAAAGCAGTGATAACTTCACATAAGCAGAGTCACTCTGGGGTTTTCCACATTGACCTGCAGCACAGAGAAGCTGCTCAGCATCACCAAGTTCATTCACACCCAACCCTAAGAGCAACCCTGGGCATAGCAGCATTACCAGTGAAACCACCACAGAGCTGTTGCTGCTGCTTCCAGGTGTGCCCAACCTCACTGTGGGCAGGGCATGTTCAGCTTCCATTGCAGCCAACCTGTTTAGTGCATGTGGGAGAAACCAGAAGCAAAGATGTAGAAAGTTCCTTTGCTATCTTCCCAGAAACACTCTGCTCTTTCTACAGCCACCGTGGCTCAAGTGTGGTGAGGGACTGGTCAGCAAAGGAAAGCACTGCCAAGCACTTTGACCAGTGCTGAGGCAGGAGGCTTGATGGCTTTCCTCTAACTCCCAGGAACAGGCAGGAGGGACTTGACCAAAAACTTTTGGCAATGGACTCAAACTCAAATGCAGCCAGTTTGTTCCAGCTGCTTTTGGACAGCCTGAGCACAAAGGTGATTTGTGTCTGGGACTGGAACAGAAGCCTCTGAACACGCAGCTTTTTGGCCCACTGTTGCTTTCACACGTCAAGCAGTTTTGCAGGAAGCCTCCAAACTGATCTCCAAGGAAGGCTGCCCAAATTAAGCAGTTGGGGTTTCATGAACAACAGACACACTTTTCTGACACCATGAAAAAGATCCAGATTCCAAGAAACCCCCCCAAATTTGACAACTATCGCAACAGCCATAGGTGCCCAGAATTCCACAGGTCCACAAGGCTCACTGCTACCCGAGGAGCCACTGGGATTCACCCCAAGCCTGCTGCTCACCTTACATCTGAGGTTTGCTGTGACAAAAACCTCCCCGATGTCCAGTTCCTCGTAGCTGAAGAGGAGCCTGGGCCCGAGGCCTTCCCCTATGAGGTGCAGGAGCAGCCTCTTCTCACGGCCTGGGGAGAGATTTCTATTTCAGTACAGTAATTCCTTCTGCTATCCTGCATTTTCCAGGCTGCCTTCGTGCTAGTCCATGACTCTGGGCTGCATGGGATCAGCTCCTGTAGTCCAGGAGAAGATATTGACCCTTCTCTTCCCTCAGGAGATATGGTACATCCATAGAGAACATCCTTTCTTACACCCCTCTGTCGACAGTGAATCTTTAGAAATGCCAGAAATTTTGTTCTTGTGCACCTCAGAGAGTGTTTTTCCCAAGGGAGGAGGAGAGCACTAAATACAAGGCAGCATTCCGAACAGCTGAGAGGGAAAAAATCAAAATAGAGGAGATCCCCTGGAAGCTGCAGGAACACTGGGGATGTGCCAGCACTGCCCTGCTGACCACGGAGCCTTCCCAGCTGTTAGACAGGAGCCCAGGGATCTAGGGGAGTGTTTGCACCTCACCTTCACTGCAGTTAGAGAGGCAGGGAAAGGAGCTGTACCTGAGATGTCACAGTAAACTGCTTGCTCACAGACCCGGGCTTCCTGGGCCTTAAAGAACACGCTGATTTCAGTCCAACAATTCGGCCTGATCTCACCCTCCTAAAGCAGAAGGAGACAGCAAAACATTTCTCTTCAAACGTCACAGTTTTGTTTTCAAGCACAGTCCTGTAAGCTGTTATTTAGGGCTTCAGTGACAAGCAAGGAGTAAGTTAACACTCATCAGTAACACTTATAACAGAGTTTGGAAGCCTGAGTCTGGCTCCTGCTTCCTGCCAGGAGCCCTCAGGGCAGAAACACTCTTTGCAAATAGTTCTCTGACCTCACCAGAATCCCAATGACTTCTCTCTTGGCACACAAAGCCAGCTGAGGCAGGGATCGGTCAAGTGACCTTATTCAGGGATGAGGAGGAAGAGGAGGAAAAGAAATGGGAAGGGAGGTTCTCAGCCATTGCTTACCTTTGGCTCAATGGAGAAAATGTCATTTTTGAACAGCATGGGATCTCCTTGCACCTTTGCCTTCTCACTCTGCAGCCTGCAGATGAGATTAGGAAAGAGTTCTCGGTGAGTGGTGTCCACTCCGCACGCCTCCAGGTCACGGAACTTGTCCTTTTCCAGCTAACACAGCCTGTGATATCGCCTGCAGCCACAGGAGAGACAAACCCCGCAGCTTGTTTAATATTGAGAGAGAAGTGCAAGTGCAGGAGCAGCTCCTCAGCAAAGGGCTGACCCTGAGCCATGGGGTCCCAAAGGGATCAGAGGATCACTTGTTGTTCACTCCACACTCACCACTCACAAGCTCAGGAGAGGTTTCCAAAGCCAGCAGCCCTCAAGAGAACCTCCTGGCTCAAAGCCTCTGCCACAGATGAAGGAGAATCCACCAGCCAACCCAAGTGGCTTTTCCTGACACAGAAATTCTTGGGGGAGGCAGGTAGAGATGGGATGGATTACTTAGCCTAAGCCATTCAAAAGCACCAATATCTCCTGAAGCAATCCATTAGTTTTATCCTCGGGCAAGGTGTGTCACTGAAATGGATCTTTCAAATCCAGCTCAGCTTCAGCTCCTCCTCTCCCTGAGTATCAACAGCCTTCCACTAGAAGCGGGCTGTGATATCACTCAGGTTGTGGATGTGCACAGTTGTGTTCTTTGACAGCGTGATGTAGGTCTCCCCAAATGTCACACTGTTCCTGCCCAGCCCGATGGCGACATCCACGGCTCTCCCATGAAGGCTTGTGTGGGTGTCTTCCCCTGCAAAGCAAAGGGGAGTCTTTGCTCTGCTCACTGGCTGATGGAAGCACAAGAAACAGAGCAAACCACGGGGAACAGAACAAAGTGTCACCGCTTTTAGCTGAATGAGCAGTTCTGGGGATCGGTACATTTATCACAACCGGAGAGCTGCACGTGCACAGCATGACGATGTCCTGGGCAACCTGCCAGCATTTCACTTCCAGAACAGACCCCGACCAAAGGCTCCCTCATTTCCAGGGCCTTCAAACCTCCATTATTCCCAACCAGCTCCTGGGATTCATCTGGGCTCAGACGTCAGTGCCAAGCTCACCATTCCTGTTGCAGGTGAGTGTTTCCCAGGTGAAATGGGAACAACAATCACCAGACATGCTCTCTAGAAATGGCATTTATATGGAGCTCTACAAGGATCAAGATGACAAACTACATGACTACAAACTAGATGACTACCAAATGAATACTATGATCAATCATCATCTTCCTCATTAAAGCCATGGCCACATCAGCCTTTCTGCTTAGAAAGGGCTCTGCTCTGAGGGATGCACAGAGTGCCCTGTGCAGTGTCCAGCACTCACCTGTGTTGTAGTGCACGACAAGGGAGGTGGAACAGTCACCAGTCTTTAGTGGTTCATATCCCACTGTCACCTGCACGGCGTTGCCGATGTCCAGAGCTCCCATGGGTGGAACGACAGAGAAAGGGCTGCAACACAGAGACAGCAGGACTCTTGGAGGAGATTTGGGGATGTTATCCCTCTTGCAGTCCAGTTTACTTCTGCTCACTTGTGTAAGCAAAGAGCAAACCAACCACAGTCAGAGGAAGGCAGAACAGATGGAATCAGAAACAGCTACTGACTCTAGTGTCAGGAGATCCAGCTCTCACAAGATCCTGTGGGATAAAATGACCTCATACTCTGCATCCAGCTCTCTGCAATGAGGCTCAATGGTCATTGGCATCTTGCTTACTTTCATCAGGCATCAGCTCCCCTTATTGATAGAGCTGGGCTAACCTTATGGCCACAAGGACCAGCACTCCTGACGTAATTTAGAGACAGAGCTGACAAGTGAGCAAAGCTAGCAATTTAGTGACCAAGGCTCTCAAAGCATCATTCACCTGCACTTCTGCTAAATGCTGTGTGCAAGGAGGCTGCAATCTACTTCAAGTCCCACGGTACACTTAACTGCTACAGCCAAACGTTCTTTTGCCCACTGGTGCCTTAGCTGCTGTTACGAAGTTCTTTGATTTGGGGAGAATCAATCTCATTGAAAGTTACCTTCCCCCCCAAGGAAGACAGAAAAATTACTGCTAATTGAATTACCTCATCAGTCCACTAGCACCTGCTGCAGGAAGAAACCCAAATATCATCCAATCTTAACATATATAATTTTTTAGTGATGGTGGAACAGCTGAAGTCAAACAGCATTAATTATTCTAATGAACCCAGTCTGTTAGGTTAAAGCACAGGCTGTCCACAACACAGGTCACATGGGGCATCTCGTGAAAGCACCTCTGGAAAGCCACATGCCTGTTGCCTCCCAGAGAATGGGCTTGTTTGACAGTGGCAAGTAACCATTTCAGACGCTGCTTGTGCTCAGGAGGGTGCAAACCATCTACTAACATGTTCCAGCACCCTCCAGTCAATCTGGGATGGAGAAAGCTCTAAGGCTGCATCCCACTTAAAACATGAGAAGCAACAGCAGACCCCACAGGTCCTGCCTATTTCCAGCCAGGGCTGCAGGGCAGCAGCTCTGATGCTCTGGATCCTTTTGTTGCTCTTTCCCAACTCTGTTATTACCCAAAGGTGTTTTGCACAAGCACAGATGAGCTGCCTCACCTCTGGGTGCTCAGCTGGTAACGAGCTGCCCGGTTACCGACGTTGCGAACCAGCAGAGTCTTCTGGGTGCTGCACTTGACCAGACACTCCGAGAAGTCGAGCTGGTCAGGGAAGTCCAGGGTGGCTCAGGCACCAATGGCCCAAATTGGCACAATGAACTCTTCCCTTTTAGTGATGCAGACCAGCTTGTGGAAATAATCCTGCCAGGAAAAGAAACGGTCTCAGCTCAGGGCATTTGTCCCTGTCTTCAGCATGGCCTAAGAGTATCTCCCAGTTCTAGATCCAGTGCAACTCCATTGAACCAGCAGAGGTCCTCGAAACCCAGGCCAGATGCCCTGAATGCAGCCTTGCAGGCTCACTTTGCACTGAAGACACCAATCTCTCGGGACATGCAGACTCACCTTGTTCTCTGCAGGGCTGAAGAGGATGCGGACCGTGGTGTAGAGGCCTGGTGGCACCTTGCGGTACACATCATTGGGGCCCACCAGCTTGAAATAAGGTAAGCTCTCCAGGGTAACCTTCAGCAGATGAGGAACCTGTGGGGAAGTCATGGAATGATGGTTTTGCCGCTTGTGGAGACAGGTGGACATGCCCTGGTGCCATCCTTAACCACTCTTCTCCACTCTCCTCTTCCAGCACAGTGTTAAACCTCCACATCCCAGCACTTACCTTGTCCCTGTTCCTCAGAAGCACTGGTATTTCACAGACCTGACCAGGGCTGTAGTTCTGAAACACCACCGCTGGTGGGCAAGGCTGAAATGAGCTCTGCTCCGGGTCAGTTGCTGAGGACTGCAAGGAGAGGCAAGAGAGAGCAGGGAGAGGTTCAGCTGCTGGCAGGAAGATTCTGCACTGATCCTCAGTGACGTACAGACTCTGAGGGAGTACATCTGCCCAGCTCACACTGGGCAATCAGTGGCTCTTCCACATCTTCCCTGGGCTGGTCAAACGCTCCTGCACCACACTGAGCAGGCTCAAGCCAAGCTGCTCTTTTGGCACCCTCCTCAAATGTCACATCAAGCGGCAAGGGCAGGGAAAGGCTACCTTGTGATGGGAGGTCTCATGTTTGGCTTGAGGCTGGGCAATCTGAGGCAGAGTCAGCTTCTTAGCTCTAATCAGCCTCTGCTTGGTGGTGAGAGACATCTCCTTCTGGAAGGCAGAGGGAGTCAGCTGAAAGGCAAAAAAAAAACCAGCAAGAGCCTCAGAAATGCCTTTGTTCATAGAGGCTTCTCTTGTTCACCTGCTACTGATGAATAATTTGTGATCACAGCCATTAGGACTGTTCTGAAAGCCCTAGAAGTTACCTGCTGAAATACTTAGCAGCAGTAAATTAATAATCCAGAGTGCAATACATATACTCCAACTACATGGCTGTGTCCCAGTAGCTTCCCCAGCCTTCCCCCGCATTGTTTTAGCAATGGCAGCTACACTCCAGCAAACCCCAGCAGCTTCAGCAGAGGTTAGTTGTGTTGGCTTAGTGCAGATCAAATCTCCAAGTCCACCACTAGCAGCAGCTTGCAATGACAAGAGGATCTGGGAAGTGAGGTATATTGCTGAAGGCAAGCCTGCCACAAGCAAGCACCCTCTTCAAACTTCACATCAAACAGAAAGGAAAAGAGCAGGAAAAAGATTCCTTTTGACAAGTGTCACTCATGTCTGGAATTCTGGGCAGAATACTACCCCCAGTACTGGCTCGATTCTTTTCATGCAGCTCTTGACACTTGCCATTGTGCGTCTCCAAGCAGGACCATAGGGGCTGCATGCGCTGTGGTGTCACAGACATAGGAACGCAGGGGCAGCCACCACTGTGCTGTCAAAAAGGGAGGAGAGCTGCGACTGCCACAACTATGGTGTCACAGAGAGTGGAAGATTGCTGTTGACACAACGTTGGTGTCATAGAGAGGGCAAGACAGGGGTTGCCACCACTGAAGTGTCATAGACAGGGGATCCCAGGGATTCAACCACCGTGATGTCACAGAGAAGGGAACAATGGGGCTGCCACCACTGTCTTGTGTGATATCATAGATAGAGGAACAGAGGGATTTCAGGACTGCGATATCATAAAGAAGGGAACAATGGAGTTACCACCACTGTGTTATCATAGAGGGGGGAACACAGGGGTTGCCACCACTCTGATGTCAAAGTTAGGGGAATGCGGGTGCTATGACTACTGTGAAGTCATAGAGAGGGGAAGAGTGTGGCTACCATCACTGTGTAGTCATAGAGAGGAGAACACAGGGATTCCAGGAGAGTGATGTAACAGAGAAGGGAAAATGGGGCTGCCACCACTGTGTTGTCATAGAGAGGGGAACACAGGTGTTGCCACCACTGTGATGTCATAGACAGAGGAACACAGGGATTCTACCACTGTGATGTCAAAGTTAAGGGAATGCTGGTGCTACCACTACTGTGAAGTCATAGGGAGGGGAACAGTGTGGCTGCCATCACTGTGTTGTCCTAGACAGGAGAACACAGAGATTCCACCACTGTGATGTCATAAAGAAGGGAACAATGGGGGTGTCACCACTGTGTTGTCATAGACAGAGGAAGACAAAGATTCCAGGACTGTGATGACAGAAAGAAGGGAACAATGGGGCTGCCGCCACTGTGTTGTCATAGAGAGGGGAACACAGGGGTTGCAACAACTGTGATGTCATAGACAGAGGAACAGAGGGATTCCACCACTGTGATGTCAGAAAGAAGGGAACAATGGGGCTGCAACCACTGTGTTGTCATAGAGAGGAGAACATAAGGGTTGCCACCACTGTGATGCCATAGACAGGAGAACACAGGGATTCCAGCACTGTGATGTCGTAAAGAAGGGAACAATGGTGCTGTCATCACTGTATTGTAATAGAGAGGGGAACACAGGGGTTGCCACCACTGTGATGTCATAGACAGAGGAACAGAGGGATTCCGCGACTGTGATGTCAAAGTTAAGGGAACAATGGTGCTGCCACCACTGTGTTGTCATAGAGAGGGGAACACAGCGGTTGCCACAACTGTGATGTCATAGACTGAGGAAGACAGGTATTGCAGCACTGTGATGTCAGAAAGAAGGGAACAATGGTGCTGCCACCGCTGTGTTGTCATAGAGAGGGGAACACAGGGGTTGCCACCACTGTGAACTCATAGGCAGAGGAAGACAGGGATTCAACCACTGTGATGTCAGAAAGAAGGGAACAATGGGGCTGCCACCACTGTGTTGTCATAGAGAGGGGAATATAGGGGTTGCCACCACTCTGATGTCATAGACAGAGGAACACAGGGATTCCACCACTGTGATGTCAAAATTAGGGGAATGCTGGTGCTACCACTACTGTGATGTCATAGATAGGGGAACAGTGTGGCTGCCATCACTGTGTTGTCATAGACAGGAGAACACAGGGATTCCAGGACTGTGATGTCATAAAGAAAGGAACAATGGGGCTGCCAGAACTGTGTTGTCATATGGAGGGCAACACAGGGGTTCCAACCATTGTGATGTCATAGACAGAGGAAGACAGGGATTCCACCACTGTGTTGTCAAATTTAGGGGAATGCAGGTGCTAAAACTACTGTGAAGTCATAGGGAGGGGAACAGTGTGGCTGCCATAACTGTGTTTTCCTAAACAGGAGAACACAGAGATTCCACCGCTGTGATCTCGTAAAGAAGGGAAAAATAGGTGAGTCACCACTGTGTTGTCATGGAGAGGGGAACAGAGGGGTTGCAACAACTGTGATGTCGTAGACAGAGGAACACAGGGATTCGAGGAATGTGATGTCAGAAAGAAGGGAACAATGCTGCTGCCACCGCTGTGTTGTCATGGAGAGGGGAACAGAGGGATTGCCACCACTGTGATGTCATAGAGAGTGGAACACAGGGATTCCACCACTGTGATGTCATAGAAAGAGAAAGAGAGGGATTCCACCACTGTGATGTCAAAGTCAAGGGAATGATGGTGCTACCACTACTGTGAAGTCATAGAGAGGGGAACTATGTGGTGCCCATCACTGTGTTGTCATAGACAGGAGAACACAGGGATTCCAGCACTGTGATGTCAGAAAGAAGGGAACAATGCGGCTGCCACCACTGTGTTGTCATAGACAAGGGAATACAGGGGTCGCCACCACTGTGAAGTCATAGACAGAGGAAGACCGGGATTCCACCACTGCCATGTCATAGTAAAGGGAACAATGGGGCTGCCACTGCTGTGTTATCATAGAGAGGGGAACAGAGGGGTTGCCACCAATGTGATGTCATAGACAGAGGAAGACAGGGATTCCACCACTGTGATGTCAGAGAGAAGGAAACAATGGGGCAGCCACCACTGTGTGTTCATAGACAGGGGAACACAGGGATTCTAGCACTATGATGTCAAAAAGAAGGGAACAATGGTGCTGCCACCACTGTGTTGTCATAGAGAGAGGAACAGGGGGATTGCCACGACTGTGATGTCATATACTGAGGAAGACAGGTATTCCAGCACTGTGATGTCAGAAAGAAGGGAACAATGGTGCTGCCACCGCTGTGTTGTCATAGAGAGGGGAACACAGGGGTTGCCACCACTGTGAGGTCATAGA
>JANEHK010001517.1:0-12535 GCA_025960845.1 Tachycineta bicolor | reverse complement strand
GGTGTCAGTACCAAATGCTACCAATGTAGAACGGACGACGTGCAAGACCTTCAAGCCTGCACTGTGCTCTCAGGAGCCCATCCCAAAGGGATGGAAAGACTCCTTAGACTCCTAGACAAAGCAATGAGGGATGACCTACAAGGTACCCCTTTGCCATACAGGAAAGTTCCCACAGAGGGATCCTCTAAAGTAGGGGAAGAGAAAAGAGGACAGGGAGAGGCTAAAGTGGAACACAGGACATGTATTAGGATGGATCTAGATGTTACAAGAGCAAGGGAGACACACACACACAATGGGAAGCACCTTTAAAAGGATTGGGGAGAAAAGGGGGGAAGTAAAGGCAAAAGGGAAAGCTTTCATACTCGAGGAAGGAATCCAGACAGCAAATCCCTGATGACACCCCAGAAGATGGCACTATTGCCAATGGGGGGCATCAAAAAGACACCTTCTAGAAAAAAAGGTACAAAGCAGGAGATCATGGTGCCCCATAGGCAGCCCAAACCATGGGGAACACAAGAAACGCATGCCAGGAAAGGAATACACGGACAAAAGGAAAAGAAGGAAGAGAGTAGGAAAAGGAGCAGACAGAAAGGAAAGCAAAGGGCAGAGGGAACCCCAGAGGAAAGATTGCAACAGGGACTTACCTGGGAAGAAGAGCAATAGAAAGAGACCACTGTAATCAGTGGCCCACCTGAGGGTTTGCAGGGTCATTGGCTAAGACAACAGCTAGGCATTACAGGACAAAGTGGAAACACAATTTCAATAAGGGGGTACAAACAGCAGGGAATGCAGCAGTTCTGTAGAAAATGAATGGTACTCAGCACTTACCGTGTAGGGAAGGTCCATGAGGAAAAATAATTTTATTAACACCTCCTAAAAGAGTGGGAAAAGAAGCTGGGGACACAAAGCGGATGGAAACTGTGAGAACACTCAGCTCCTCTTGCATAGTCTGGTCACTTTCCTAGAAAAGAAAACAAAAAGACAAAGGTTAGATGGTGGTGATCGGTCCATTTCACTATTGGACAGTAGTCTCAGATCCATTCTGGAGAATGAGACTTTGTCTTAGACAAGCACATCTTCCAGATGACTTAGAACCATTCCTGGGTGAATCGATGTAAAAGTCACAGAAGCAGTCACCCAGGGAAACTGCCTCGGGTCACCCTCTCCTGAGAAGTTTCCCAAGCAGCCTGGGAATCAGGAGTCATAGACCATTATACGTGCAGCTCACCTTGTAAAGAAGAAGAGCTGCAAAGTAAAAGGGTTGTTCCTCTCAAGGAACAGAGATTTTTTTAATTTCACGTTCTCATGGGCACAGAGGGCCTCTCCTGATCTCTGTTCAAGCATCTCATCCTATCAATAGACTCTCTGCAAAGGCAGCCAGAAATGGAAACCAAACCTAGCCCCAAATGCCCATCTTGCCCGTGGCGTAATGGAAATGGGGCATTTGGAGATGCTGAAATAAGAATGGAACAACCCACTGTTTGAGTATTCCTCTGTTTTGATGAAGACTCTCCTGAGTCCATGGTGTTTCTTCTGCATGCAGAGCCTTTCCTTTTGTATTTCAGAAACAGTAAGGTGCAGAAAACCTTTGTAAGACCAACAACGTGGAAAACCTGCCTAAAGGTTTTTTCCTCTGCACAGTAGCTCGTGGCATGAGAGGTTCAAAGAGGCACTTAATAGAGTCATGCAGAAATGGGACAAGTGGCACCAATCATGCCGTCAAAACGCACAAGAACAAGATCAGCGAGGCCTCTTTAGCCTACCCCTCCGTGAGCATGACAGCAGCTCAGCCTAAGTAGTACCCAGAGCTGTTCACAGAGGCCGAGGCAAAAAATAGGAAGTTGTTTGGAGCAGGATAAGATAATAACTACTGCAAATCCAGATAGAATCCACACCGGGCTCAAGCCACCATCCCCCCCTAAAAGCAGCCAGGAGGTCAAAGTAAATGTCACCTGTCTCTCTCTGGCCAAAGGGGGGGTAGAAGTTAATATAAAACAAGACAGCAAAAATCCTTACAGGGAAACATCCTTCTGGAACAATTGGGCATTTCTAGGAAAGTGAACAGAAGAAGGAGCTGAAAGACACAGAAGCTTAGTACACACACCACAAGCCACATGTCAGATAGATCAGATGCACTAAGTCCTTGCTGGTCAGCTTTAGGTGCAAGGAGCTAGGCTTGTAAGGAAAAGCAAAACAGGCTCCCAAACACACAACATAGCTGCAGACTTCCTCCTCAAAGAATCCATATAATACACCGAACTCTTAAGTGATAGTCTAAGTCAAAAACACATGGAACAGGTAGAAAGCTCAGTAGCAGGAAGATTCACCTTCCTCATTTCAGGGACACCTCCTCAACACAGACCCACCAGTCTTGATAGGAAACAAACCAGACATGCTTCTAAGCCTTTTGGGCAAGGAGCGTACAAAGGGAGGAATAGGCAGGGACAGGGAGCAAGAGGAATTTGGAGATGGGGTACTCAACAGGTCTATAAATACATGGCTCCAAAAGGACCTGGCTATGTCACAGGGCATAGGAGGGAAACAGACTGTGTATGGCCTACCCATCAGAAATGTAGACTGGGTGACTTTGCTGTAAATAAAAACTAAACTTCAGTAACCCAGAAGAGTCTTGTAAAAACAGTTAGGGATGGAGGCTTCAGAGCCCCAACAACAAAACCAAAAAGCAAGGACTAAAACCCTACACCGGGTGGGAGACCGAGTGCATGGAGGGAGGCCTTTTCTAAACAAAAGAGTGCATGGCACAGAAATGCCTCCAGTACAAAGCTTCCAGCACCTACTTGTTAGACTAGATCACATTACCCATGGGCTGGAAACTTTCCCTACTATGAAAGAAGCAGCACAAGTAGTCCTAAGAATAGGATGAACACACATTACCCCCCAGGACAGAGTAGGAAATAGTACACATTCAGACCACAGCCCCCGTGGCACGGCACAACGATGCCATCGTAGCAGAAAAGCTGTAGGGATGCCCTGGCAGTCACCGAGAGGGTGACACAGCCAAAGTTCAGGGGGACAACACAGGAGGAATAAAAAGACTGACATGGATGACTGAAAGGAAGGAGAAATAGAGAAACAAATGGCCTTCAGGGTCTGCCCCCCAACCCTAGGGACAATCAAAGTGTGATAAGGAGCTGACCTAGGGGCTTCACGATCGCTAAGCATGACAGGACTCCCCTTCCTGAAAACCCCATACAGCAGTGGCAGCAGAGGGCAAGCACAGGCAGGGACACAACGACATCCAGACACAATGCACACAACATGAGAACATCCTAATAAACTCTCTGACTCCAACATCTCCCTCAAATAGGCACACACACCTCAGCAAAACAGGACAATGGGTTGCCATTCCAAAGTCCCTCCAAGGTCCTGTCAACCACTCACACCACACCAGGGACCCCAAATAAAGGGCTGGATGCATAGGACTGCACTCACAGGGCCATGACCACCCCCGGAGTCTCCTGGCAGGCTGAGACACGGCAACACCCGCACACACTTCCTCCAACCAAATGACCGGCCAGGATACACACACTCCTCAAGGAACTTTCAAAAAGCAACCAAACACACCTTGAGGACAGGGAGAAAAACAGAAAGGGAGCACCCATCTGGTACTGTAAGGTAAAACACAGATTCATAGGAAGTGAGAACCACATTCAGCAGTTAGACAACAGAAAAAAAAACACAGTGGGTAAAAACAAAGGTCGAGCATACTTGTGGATTGGGGGCTTCACTGGATAAAGGTGGAAGGAATACAAGGGACTTGACAAGGGCCAGAACACAAGGCAGGAAAGCGGTGGCAGCACTTCTCTGGGCTGCCTGGGCTAAGAGACAGCAGGGATTGAATATGTTTCAGTGGGAACCACACCTGGACGTGACCTCTTAAACAATGCACGAGTCATGTCACGGTACAGTCAGAGACAAATTGGCAAAGCTTTAAGAAGAGGAAGGACAAATGCGGGAATGCCCCACATAGAGCTCTTCTAGACACAGAAAACACCCTTCAAGTCCATGCAGATGTTTAACAGAGCCATTGCAAGGACTTTTAGCACAACATCAGGAGGGGAACCAAACAGGCCTGCTAGCGCTTTGACCAAAGCCTTCGACACACTGGCAAGGCCTTGGCCCCAGGATCACCTCAAGTCAGGCCCTGAGCTGCACTCCCTTCTTACAAAACATACATAGAACAAGAGCATTTAGAAGAACAAACGTCAAATGCACAGAGAGTAAAACCCCTTCAAAGTACCCTGAAGAAGGGGGTCAAGGCAGGGAGAAACCCTGCACCCTATAAAGCCACAACTGTACACCTAGGCTGGAGAAGAGGCAACGCCTACACCAGGACATCAGGCAGATAAAGTTGCCCAAGAATGGGTCTGCAAAGGTGCTGGTGACAGCATCTTTCATCACCAATGCAAGGTACCTCAGTAAAGGCAGGGACAAATGGAGAGGACACCCTCCACCTCCTTAGCTCACAGGTCACAAGGAGAGGTGCACCTCACAGCCTGTCCGGGATACCACAGTGACACAGGGAAATGTTGGATTAGGACTGAGTCAAAGGAAGCAGATAGGGTGATGCAGGTATTGAGGAAACAGGGAGAACAAGGAAGTGGGATGAACCTGCGGGGCGAAACGAGTCCCTTCAGCAAAACTGCAGCTCTCACCTCACCTAGGTAGAGGGGCTGACCTGACCAAAAAGGCCAGCAACACATTAAAAAGTTACATACCAAACAGGGCACTCAGAACAGGCCTTAAGAAAGCCAAGGGGCTGAAAAAGCTTCAAAACATGCAAGGGCTCCAGAAGTCTGTAATATGGTTCCCTTCCTTCAAGGGAGGGCATCACAGCCAGGCAAACTGTTTTACACCATAAAAAGTAGACAGAATGAGAAAGACAGGGCTGGGACACAGGAAAAACACAGGCTTGGTTTGAAAAGGAGGATAGCCAGAGCATGCAAGAAGCTCTAGCCTTACCATTAAAGAAACAACCCCATCCAGGGGTTCCCTGGGGCTCCCCACATCACCCAAAAGCTTCCCTACTAACGCCTGCTGCCTCATTTCACTGTGGCAAAGCAAACGATGGACAGGGGTTGCACAGCTGCCAACACCAAGAACACAGGAGCAGGAACACTTGCCAAGGAATACAGGGAGGCCGTGGCTTACACCTACCTTGCAGATAGGCCGGGTGCATTGTAACAAAAGGCCACCCGTGACAAAGTTAAAATGCTACCTGGTCCAACCAGGTCAGGCAACACGGTGGCCACGGGCACGCCCAGCCCTTTCAACACCAAACACGGGAGGGGATCAAAGTAGTGCTGCAACAAACGAGGCCAAGCCGGGGCATCGCAGCACCCAGGCACACAGATAGGAGTACTCATAGCAGAGGAAAATGGCTACAAGGACTTAGCATGGCTCTAGGGAAAAGGCACTGCCTGCATAAGTCCCCCTGACATCGCCAGACTATGGACCACGGCCATAGAAGCAATGGAGAAAGAAACACACTTTTACAAGTGGGGCCTACAAACAAATGGGCAATGCCAACGGCTCTGCCCACTGCCTTAAGCAAACACACGAGACAGACCTCAGGGGGAAGATGCCATCATCTCCCTTTGCAAGACAGGCTTGCCATTCCGTAACCCGGACAATCACCAGACAACAGGGGGGGGGAAGAGAAAAGTGACTTCTCTTTCACTTCACCACGGGCACAGACGGCTTCTTCTCTTCACATGACTTGAAGCACTCCATAAGAGGAAAAGCACCTACTCCAACACCAATAGCCTCCCTCAAAAGCACACACCACTACAAACCAGCTGCTCCCCAAAGGCACACCTTCCCCAGGACAACTAGTCATGGAAATAGGCCATTTCAACAAGCTCCAGTAAGAATGGAGCAACCTACTGTAAGCCTCTGCCATAACAGGTTAAACTACGGCCAGGGTGCTGCTTCATGTTGGCCCCATCCTCTCTCTCAGACAAAGGCAGAAGTGGACAACTTTCATGGGACCAGGAACATACGAAAGCTGAGTAGTCTTACCACCATAGCTCACAGAATTACAGGTTCAAGGCAGTACCAAAATACAATCAGGCACAAACAGCACACATCACACCAATCATCTAGTCAAAACTCACAAAAGCAAGAGCATCCAGGCCTCTTGGGCCCACCCCTCCATGCCAATCGGGCCAGCTCAGCATCAATAGTAGCCAGAGCTGTTAGCTGCGGAAAACCAAAGAAATCTCAACATCTTTGGAGCAGGGTAACAACAGAGGTGCTGGGAAAAAAGCAGCCCCCACACCTTACCCCACACCCAAGAGCAGACAGAAGCCAGCCCAGCCTCACACCAGCATCCCCACGAGAAGGGGAGCCAGACAGCAGCAGGCCCAACTCAATGCACCTAGGTGTCTGCCTGCACCTAGCAAAAAGAAAAGGCCACCTACAAAAAACAAAAGACCCTCAGAGGACACGGTCATTTGGAACAAGTGGTCATTTTGAGAGAAGGGAACAGTAAGTGGCTGAAATAGATTTAAGACATAGGGAAGCTTTCTGCGCACACAACACTAGTCACATTTTAGACAACACAGCTCCAATTCAGGAACGCTTTGCTTGCTTGTCAGCTTGATATGGACGGAGGTAGGCCTCTCATGAGAAACAAAATATGCTCAGGAGCATAGAACATAGCTGCAGACATCCTGTACAAAGAATCACTTCAAGACACAAAACTCTGAAGTGCTAGCATAACTCAAAAACACAGGGAACAGCTAGAAAGGTCAGCATCAGGAAGATTCATCTTCCTGATTTTAGCAACACCTCCTCAACATAGACCCAGCAGTCATTTGACAAGACAAAGGACACGTGCTTCACGGCCTTCTTGGCAAGGAGCGTACAAAGGGAGGAATAGGCAGGGACAGGGGAGAAAGAGGAATTTGGAGACAGAGTATTTGACAGGTCTGTCAATAAAAGGCTAGGAAAGGACCTGGCTATGTCACAGGGCATAGGAGGGAAAGATGCTGTGTACTGCCTGGTCATCAGAAACATACACTGCATGACTTTGCTGTCAAGAAAAACTAAAGTACAGTGACCCAGAATAGCCTTGTAAAAAGTTAGGGATGGAGGCTTCAGAGCCCCAACAACAAAACCAGAAAGCAAGGACAGAAACCCTACACCAGGAGGGACACCGAGAGCATGGAGGCCTTTTCAAAACAAAAGGGTGCGTGGCACACAAATGCCTGCGGTAGAAAGCTACCGGCACCTACTTGTTTGACTAGATCATGTCACCCTTGCCCTACAAACTTTCCCTACTGAAAAAGGGACAGCCCAAGTACTAGTAAAAATGCAGTGACTACACATCACCTCCTGTACAGAGCAGTAATTCATGCAGATTCAGATGGTGGCCCCCGTGCCACTGCACGGCTATAGCATCCTAACATAAAATCTTTAGGGATCCCCTGGCACTGACATACAATGTGACACAGCCAAATTTCAGGGAGGCGGGAGAGGATGAATAAAAAGACTTCAATGGATGAAAGACAGGAACGAAGGACAAATAGAGGAATGGCTGCAGGATCTGCCCCCCAGCCATATTGATATAAAACTATGACAGAGATCTCACACAGGGACTTCACAATCGGAAAGGATGTTAGCACTTCCCTTCCTACAAACCCCATACACCACCAGGAATAGAGGCCAAGCGCAGGCAGGGACACAACTTTCAGAGACAATGGTCAAAACGGGAGCCGGTCCTAAGAGGCTCTCTCGCTCAAACACCACCCTCAGATCAACATAGACATCTCAGCAAAACAGAAGACTGGGTTGCAAGTCGGTCTTCACGGGTGACCCCAGGAACACCTACATTCAAAGGGCCCTCCACGGTACGGTGAATAACATACACCACACTGGGAACTCCAGAGAAAGGGCTGGACACATACGACCGCACTCAGAGGGCTGTGACCAGCCCCCAGGTTGCCTGGCAGCCTCACGCACGGCTTCCTCCAACCAAATGACAAGACAGGATACACACACCTGTCTCGCAACTTTCCAAAAGCAACCGAGCACAGCTCAAGGACAAGGAAAAGAAAAAGAAAGGGAGCATGCATTTACTACTCTGAGGTAAAAAACAACTTCATACAAAGTGACAACCACAGACAGGAGTTAGACAACAGTAAAAAGCACAGTGGGGAAAAAGAAAGGTCAAGCACATTTGTGGACTGGGGCCTTCACTGCATACAGGTGCAAGATAAACAAGGGACTTGGCTCGTGCCAGGACCCGAGGCAGGAAAGCAGTGGCAGCACTTGGATGGGCTGCCTGAGGTAACAGACACCAGGGATAGAATCATTTCACGGGTGGCCACAGCTTCACATGGCCTTTTAAAATAACTCACAGGTCATGTCACGGTACAGACATGACAAGTCACAAAGCTTTAAAAACAAAAAAGGACCCATTTGGAATGGCCCCCGTGTAGCTCTTCTGCACACAGAAAACTAATTTCAAGTCCATTCATAGGTTTGTCAGAGGCATGGTCAACGACTTTTACAACAACACCAGGAGGGGAACAAAATGGGCCTGCCAGCAATTAAGACCCACTGGCCAGGCCTTGGCCCCAGAATCATCAAAACTCAGGCCTTGACCTGCACTCCCTTCTTAAAAAACAAACAACAGGAGCATTTAGAATGACAAGCGTCAAATGCACAGAGGCTTATACCCCTTCAAAGTACCCTGAAGAAGGGGGCCAAAGCGGGGAGAAACCCAGGACACCACATGAAGCAACATCTCTACTCCTGGGCTAGAAAAGAGGGGACACCTACACCAGGGCCTCAGGGAGAAAAGCTGCACATGGATAGGTCTGCAAAGGTGCCATGGACAGCATCTTTGATCACAAATGGAAGCTCACAAAAGAAAGGCAGGGAGAACAGGGGAGGGGACCAGCCTGTCCCAGACACCAGAAGGACAATGGCAAATTCTAGTTTGTTAGTGAATCCAAAGAGGCAGACGGGCTGATACAGGTATGAAGGAAACAGGGGGAAAAAAAGAGATGGGATGAACCTGCAGGGAAAACACGGCCCTTCGCCACAACTCTGGCTCTCCCCTATGAGCAGGGCTGACCTTAGCAAAAAGGGCAGCCAAAACCCCTGGGAAATAAAAAGACACCTGCCCAATAGGGGACTCACAAGAGCCCATAGCAAACCAACAAGCTGAAAAGCTCCAAAAGCTGCAGGGTGGCCCAAAAGCTCTTAACATGCTCCCCTTCCTTCAAGGAATGGCATCGCAGATGGTCAAGGTCTCATTTCCACCACAACAACGAGACGGAATGAAAAAGAGTGCAGTGAGACGCAGGGAAAAAACAGGCTTTGTTTTGAAAAGGACAATAGCCACACCATGCAAAATGCTCTGGCCTGACCCTTACGAAAAGGACCCCAACCTGGGACTCCCTGGGGCTCCCCAGGACACCCTCAAGCCTCCCTCCAAATGCCTGTTCCTCTGCCTTCTTGCACTCTGCCTAAGCAAACGAGGGAAGGGGCTTACACAGCTGCTAAAACCAGGTACAGAGGGAAAGGAACACTGGCCAGGGAACACACGGAGGCCTTGCCCTACGCCTAACTTGCAGATAGGCTGGGTACATTCTAACAAAAGGCCGCCGGTGACAAAAGACCACCTGGTCGTGGCATGTCGGGCAGCAGGGCAGCCGGAATCACGACCAGCCCTTTCGGCCCCAAACACGGGAGGGATCGAAGTAGCGCTGTGGCAAACGAGGTCAAGCTAGGGCATCACGGCGGCCAAGCACACAGATAGAGATACTCGTGGCACAGGAAAATGGATACAAGCACTTCACATGGCTCTAGGGAAAAGGCACTGCCTGCTTAAGGCCCTCTGTAATCCCCAGAGCTTTGGCCAGGGGCACAGAACCAGTGGAGAAATAAATAAAAGCACACCTCTGCGAGTGGGGTCTGGAAACAAATGGCCAATGCCAACGGCTCTGCCCACTGCCTTAAGCAAACACATGGGACAGACCTCAGGGGAAAGATGCCATCGTCGCCCTTTCCTATTCCCTACAAATACAATCCGCAGGCAACTGGGAGGGGGGCAGAGAGAAGCGACATGTCTTTCCCTTCCTCACGGGCACAGAGGGCTTCTCCTCTTGACATGGCTTCAAGCATTTCACAAGAGGAAGTGCACCTACCTCAGACTTAGGGGGGCTGACTCCTGACTGCCCAAAGGATTAGAGGTTGCGGCCAACACAAGGAAAAGTCATGCAGAAATAGGACATGTCACACCAAGGTAGCGGTCTAAACTCACAAAAGCAAGAGCATCCAGGCCTCTTGGGCCCACCCCTCCATGCCAATCGGGGCACCTCAGCCTCAATAGCATCCAGAGCCATGAGCAGGGGCAAAGCCAAAAAGTGTCAAGGTCTTTGCAGCAGGGTGACAACAGAGGTGCTGGAAAGCAACCACCTCTCCTTATCCTGCCATCCGAGAGCAGATAGAATCCAGGCCACCCTCACACCAGCATCCCCCTTACAAGGGGAACCAGACACCATCAGGCCCAACTCAATGCACCGAGACATGTCTCTCACCATAGGAAAAAATAAAGGGCAGCTACAAGGAAAGGAAAAGTGTTAGAGGGAGACATTACATTTCAACAAGTAAGTGGCTGAAGGAGCTGAAAGACATGGGGAAGCTCTCTGCACACTCAACACAAGCCACATCTGAGATACCTCAGATGCTTGTCAGCTTCAGGTGCATGGAGGTATGCTTGTAAGGAGAAGCAAAAGGGGCTCCCAAACACACAACATAGCGGCAGACTTCAGGCTCAAAGAATCCATTCAGGACACCAAAGTCTTCAGTGCTAGCCCAAGTCAAGAATACATGAAAAGGGTAGAAAGGTCAGCATCAAGAAGATTCATCTTCCTGATATTAGGGACACATCCTCAACACAGACCCAGCACTCCTCTTAGAAAACAAAGGACACATGCTTCACAGCATTCTTGGCAAGGAGCATACAAAGCCAGGAATGGGCAGGGACAGGGAACAAGAGGAATTTGGACATGGGGTATTCGACAGGTCTGTCAATGCAAGGCTAGGAAAGGACCTGGCAATATCACAGGGCATAGGAGGCAAACAGCCTGTCTACTACCTGGCCATCAGAAACATACACTGCGTGACTTTGCTGTAAAGAATAACTGAATGACAGTAACCCAGACCAGTCTTGCAAAAACAGTTAGGGATGGAGGCTTCAGAGCCCCAACAACAAAACCAAAAAGCAAGGAGATAAAACCCTACACCACACACACTACCCCCCAGTACAGACGAGTAAATAGTACACATTCACACTGTGGCCCCCGTGGCACGGCACAACGATGCCATCGTAGCAGAAAAGCTTTGGTGATTCCCTGCCACTGAGGTACACGGTGACACGGCCAAACTTCAGGGGGACAGCAGAGGAGGCATAAAAAGAATCAAATGGATGAAAGGAAGGAAGGACAAATAGAGCAAGGAATGGCCTTCAGGGTCTGCCCCCCAACCCTAGGGACAATCAAAGTCTGACATGGGGCTGACCTAGGGGCTTCACTATCGGAAAGCGTGAGAGGACTGCCCTTCCTGCAAACCCCATACGGCACTGGCATTGGAGGGCAAGCACAAGCAGGGACACAACAACATGCAGACACAAGGGACAAAACAGGCACACATCCTAAGAAGCTCACAGACTCCAACATCTCCCGCAGATAGGCATGCACACCTCAGCAAAACAGGACACTGCGTTGCCATTCTAAAGGCCCTCCCAGGTCCTGTCAACCACTCACACCACAGGGGGGCCCCAGAAAAGGAGAGCACACACGGGACCACACTCAGAGGGCCACAACCACCCCCAAGTGACCCTTAAGGGTCACACGCTGCAACACACACTCCCTCCAAACAAATGACCGGCCAGGATAGACACGCTCTTCTAAGAACTTTCCAAAAGCAACCAAGCACCTCAAGGTCAGAGAGAAGAAACACAAAGGGAGCACCCATTTGCTGCTCTGATGTCAAACACAGATTCATAGGAAGTCAGAACCACATTCAGCACTTAGACAACAGAAAAAAAGCACAGTGAGTAAAAAGAAAGGTCAAGCATATTTGGGGATTGGAGGCTTCAGTCAGTAAAGGTAGAAGGAATACAAGGGACTTGACAAGGGCCAGAACACAAGGCAGGAAAGCGGTGCCAGCACTTCTCTGGGACGCCTGGCGTAAGACACATCAGGGATGGAATATCTTTCAGTGGGGGCCACACCTTGACGTGACCTTTTACAACAACACACGAGTCACGTTGTGGTGCAGATGGGACAAGTCAGCAAAGCTTGAAAAAGAGGAAGGACAAATGCAAGAATTCCCCACATACAGCTCTTCTAGACACAGAAAACACACTTCAAGTCCATGCAGCTGTTCAACAGAGCCACTGCAAGGACTCTTCGTACAGCATCACGAGGGGAACCAAACAAACAGGCCTGCTAGCACTTTTACCAAAGCCTTAGACACACTGGCTGGGCCTTGGCCC
>JANEHK010001515.1:158-12542 GCA_025960845.1 Tachycineta bicolor | reverse complement strand
TCACACCCCCAGAGTCTCCGCGTCGAGAAACCCCTCCTCAGTCACCACTGCTTCTTTCCTTTCCCGTGGAAAACCTGAGTGCGGGTGGAGAGGACGGGGGGGCGAAAGAGCAGGGGTGAGCGCCATCAGAACCGCGGCGGGGGACCGACGCCGCTCGGGGAACCGATGCCGCGCGGGGAGGCGAAGCCGCGTGAGGGGGCGAGGCTGCGCGCGGGAGCGAAGCCGCGCGGGAGAGCGAAACCGCGCCGGGGGCGAAGCTCCGCGGGGAACCGAAGCGACGGGACTCGACGGGGCGCAATTGGGAGGCGCGGAACGCCGGGAACAGTCCGCGGGGGACGGGACCGCAGCGGGGGGGAGCTCGAGAACGAGCCGAATACTACACACCCCAGAAATCCTTGCGGCCGGTTCGGGCGCAGGCGCGGCAGAGGCAGAGTGGAGCCCGAGGCGCGTTCCTCTTCGGGGAGGGGCTGATTCCGATGACGAGGGAGAAGGGGCGGACCTTGAACGGGAGATAGGGCGGGGCATCCCGCCGGAGACCGCCGGGCCGAGGTCGGCAGGGGCGGGGTGGGCGGAGACGGAGCGGGCAGGGAGGGGGCGTGGCCGAGGTGGGGAGAGTCTCGAGGGTGCCACCCCCAGGCAGTGAGAGCTGCGGGGCCCGACCACGCCCACCGGCAGCTATGACCCTGAACCGCCAGCGTGCGGTGATTCAGAGACAGCTGCCGAGCTGTCACGGATGGGACCACATCCGAAAATATCTCAGATTTTACAGGCTTTTCCAGAACTTAAAAGATACTTTAGAACTTCAAGCCCACAGAGAGCAGCTGTCAGCGTGCCGACGTTGCCGAGGGGTGGGGCAGAGAGGCAGCGAGCACGGAGATCATCAGTCACATCGCCTGAAGCATCGGTTTGGGAGGACACGCCCACGCTGCATCGTTTTTTTCCAGTTTCATATAAAAAATCAACCACTTCAGAACAGCGATTCAAACAAAAGCTGAGAGAACCTTTGCCAATGCTGAGGGGTGATGATGCTGTTGATGAGGACGAGGAGATGTCAATCACAGATGAAGATATAATTAGAATCACAGCATCAGAGGGAATTCCTGCCAGGAAAGTAAAGGAATTTGAGTTCACACGGCGAGCTTCATCATTTTTGTTATCTGAGGACTTTATGAACAAGTTTTTTCGCAAGTTCACTGAAACAGCATTCCGCCACGATCCCAGATCTTTTTTCTCTCAAAGTTTTCTTTCAGGGACAGATGCTTCAGGAACATTTGAGGATGTTCAGCAAACCCTGATCCCTCTCCAGAGAGAGAAGGAAAGGGAGAAAGAGAGAGAAAAGGAAAGGGAGAAAGAGAGAGAGAAGGAAAGGGAGAGAGAGAGAGAGAAGGAAAGGGAAAAAGAGAGAGAGAAGGAAAGGGAAAAAGAGAAAGAGAAAGAAAGGGAGAAAGAGAGAGAGAAAGAGAGAGAGAGAGAGAGAAAGAGAAAGAGAAAGAGAAAGAGAAAGAGAAAGAGAAAGAGAAAGAGAAAGAAAAGGAGAAGGAAAAAGAGAGAGAAAGGGAAACAGAGAAAGAAACAAAACCTGATGAGGTGAAGCCTGCAAAACAAGTGGGTTCAGGGAGAGATGAAGCAGCAAAGAAAACAACTGTAGAGGCAGATACCACACAGGCTTCTGCCAAGCTAGAATTCCGTTCAACAGACTGGACAGACATAAAGAAATATGCATTGAAAGAGGATACACTTTCAATGGGTCCAAAGGGCATGGCAATGCCAGCGACATATGATGCACAGGATGCAAACCCAAGATGGGAAAGGTTAGATTGTGAAGTAGTCAGGGATCTGATGAAAGCAGTTCGTGATAATGGATTGGGGTCTCCCTACTTCAAACAACTTTTAAAAGGGACATTTAATATATATGATTTAACACAATATGACCTTCGATCTCTTGCTTCAATGATCTTGACTGACGCACAATTCATTGTTTGGGAAGCAAAATGGAGAAAAATTTTAAATGATTACAGAATCAAATACCAAGGAGGAGCAAATGCAGGCTTCACTGTGGCACAATTGGCCAGTGATCCACCGCTTGATAGTGCAGCTCATCAAGCCAGGGTTCTTCCTCCAGATGTGTTGAGAGACATCAAGGATGCAGCCAGAAAAGCAATGGTGCAAGTTACACCAGCAGGAGTCACAGAAAGTATTTTCACAGAGGTGAAACAAGGTCCTTCAGAACCCTTCAGTTCATTCATCGATCGTCTCACACAAGCAGTGGACAGGGAAGTTACAGATGAAGCAGTGAAGTCACAGTTGATTCGGTGTCTTGCATTTGCAAATGCCAACCCAGAATGCAAGCGTGTCATCAGTGCAATGCCAGGCCAACCCACCATGGCAGAAATTTTAGAGGCATGCAACAAGGTGGGGACACCACAGCACCTTGCAGCAATTGTGGGAGATCAAGTGGAAAAAGCTGTCAAAGACGCATTTGCAAATTTTCAACAAAAACAGTGTTTCAAGTGTGGCAGACCAGGACATTTCAAAAAGGATTGTCCACAAATTACACACAATGCAAATTCAACAAATCATTGTTCGACATGCGGAAGAGGGAATTATTGCTCTGTGTCCTAGGGTAACTTTATGATGCTTGTATCCCCAATTGTCTGTTCTGTTTCTGCTGTATATTGAGTCCTGTGCCTTTAAGACTGGTTCTAAGAGCAAGGAGAAGCGCGGAGTTTGTTTTGAGAAACTGCCTGACTCCTCCACATTCTTCTCCGGATGGTGTGTTCGGCGGAGGCTTGGAGACACTGCAGGACAGAGATTTTTTTTTGCTTTTAGTTAGTTTCAGCTAGCTAGGGCAGAGAAGTTCCCTGGACTGGTTTTTTTCCTTTCCTTTTTCTTGGAACTGTTTAAACCTGCTCTGGACTGAAAACCCAGGGGAGCACTGGGGGCTGCACCTGCGGCCCACCGGGGCCTGGACCTTGGCATTTTCCAGCAGCGCCGGAGGGACTGGGACTGAGGAGAGACTGAGAGAGAGCCGAGCTCCACCCACGGCAAGGACTTTCTCAATTTGCCATCTCACTCCAGAACGAGAGGTTTTATTGTTTCATATTACTCATTCTTTATACTTGTATGCACTTTATTTGTTTAGTAAAATAGTTTTTTCCACTTTTCTCCACAAAGGTCTTTTTTTCCGGACTGGTTGGAGGGAGGGGCCACTTGGGTTTTCTTCCCAGAGGGATCCTATATTTGGGTTTTTCCCCCCAAATTTGTCTGCAAACCAGGGCATACCCTTTAATTGGCGCCCACTGCGGGGCACGAGAGAGTGGAAAAAACTTGTACTGATTATTATTAACTGCATTTTTTTTTTTTTTGTTGTTCTCCTTTGGGTAGGGATTAAACAGACAGTGGCCATGTTGCTTCTTGAAGTCCTAACGTCTCTTAGAATAGAGTCCTTTCTGCATTTCTGTTCCCTAGGCTTTTTTGAGGTCTTAATACCTTTCTGGTCTCTAGGTTTGTTTTCCTACCCAGAAATAGCTCCAATATTGTCCTTAACATACAGCTTTTATACTAGAGATGCACAAATTAGAATAGTTATTTTGCTGGGTTCGGTGATTATGGTTTACAAGAAGCTTATAAAGATACTGCAGTTTGTTCTGGGTATGTTCAGTTTATGGTTTTTTCGTCCTACCCTGCGTCCTAGTTCCAGTAGCATGTTTTGAGGATTTATCAATAATTGCACCCAGTTTGTTAAAGGAGGAGTAAGGAATGAGGCTCTTCAGCCTCTTTTTTCCTTCTTCTCTTTTGAGTCAGTTACATCACTTTTGGAGAATGTTCAGGGTCTTTTGAATGTTAAATACACCACCTTCCTGGTATGTGACCTCGTGACTTTCCTCTATATAGCTTATAGCTTGTCTAGAATGAGTCACACACTGCTAAACACTGTAGGGCAGCAGATAGAGGCAAGGGAGCAGGGAGATAAATCAGTCACTCAGGCTGCAGCCAACCCCACAGCTATTCAGGATGCAGCTAAACCAGACAGTGAGGCTAAGACACCGGCAGTTGCTGCAGTAAAGAAGGGAAAGAAGCACACGGACAAAACCGATCAACCAGTAGACGATAATTCAGGTGAAGGAGCCTCAGTGCCTCCTGACACCCAGTCAGAAGTCAAACCAACTGACACACAATCAGAAGCTGAAGCAACTGATGATACACAGTCAGAAGCTGATACGAAAACGGAAGCCCAACCAACTGGTACAAGATCGGGAATACAACCAACTAGCACACGATCAGAAGCCCAACCAGCTGCTACAACATCAGGAGCCCAACCAGCTGCTACAACATCAAGAGCCCAACCAACTTCTACAAGATCAGGAGCCCGACCAACTGCTACAAGATCAGGAGATACTATTGAGTCCTTTTCCCTGATGGACCTTCGTGGCCTAAGAAAGGATTATACTCGACGACCTGATGAATCTATAATTAGTTGGTTAGTCCGTCTTTGGGATGCTGCAGGTGAGGCTACAATACTGGATAGCACTGAAGCGAGACATCTGGGATCCCTGTCACATGATCCAGTTATTGATCAAGAAATGACGAGGGAGGCTAGTCCTTGCAGTCTCTGGGAACGGGTCCTGAGAAGGGTGGCACAAAGATATCTGTGTGCCGACGATCTCTATATGCAGCAAACTCAGTGGAAAACCATTGAACAAGGGATCCAGCGCTTGAAAGAAATAGCAGTGGGGAAGATTGTCTTCTCAGATGACCTAAACACTAGGAACCCCGACTTGGTACCATGTACACCTGTAATGTGGCAAAAACTTGTACGACTTGGGCCACAAGAATACTCCTCTGCTTTAGCAATAATGAAGCGAGATGAGACAGAGGAGACTGTGCTTGATATAGCAAAGAAGCTCCGAACATATGCAGATGCCGTGCATGGTCCAACACATGCAAGAATCGCAGCTTTAGAAACACAGGTGCGGGGATTCGTAGACAAGGTAGAGGAGAATCTCAAAGAAATCAAGGAGAACATTCTCCAGATCTCTGCAGTACAAGTTAGGGGCTCTGGCACCACACGCAAACGTTCCCTAGATAGAGAGGGAAAAGGCATTCCACGAGCTAAGCTGTGGTCCCTCCTGCGTGATTGTAGAGAAAACATGAAAAGATGGGATGGAGAATCTACTGAGGCTATGACACAACAGGTGCGTAAATTGTTAGATGGCAAGACTGTGAGAGGAAGTTCTAGCAAAACGGAAGCAGCTCCAGTTACCCGGAGAAATAAGAATAATCAGGCTTAGAGGAGCCCTGCCTCTAGCCAGGTAGAGGCTAGGGAAAACCGTGTTTTTTAAACTGTGTAGATTCGTTGGCCTGGCACATCAGAACCACAAAAATATGAGGCCTTAGTTGACACTAGTGCACACTGCACATTACTCCCATCAAGACATGTGGGGGAAGAATCTGTTTCCATTGCTGAGGTAACAGGGGGTTCACAAGATTTTACTTTAGTAGAAGCTAAAGTGAGCCTGACTAAAAATAAGTAGAAGAGACACCCTATTGTGACTAGCCCGGAAGCTCCATGCATTTTAAGCATAGACTTCCTCCGAAATAGGTATTTCAAAGACCCAAAGGGATTTAAGTGAGCATTCGAGACAGCAGCTGTAGAGACGAGATGTTAAGCAGTTGAATAACTTGCCTAGACTATCAGAGAACCCATCTGCTGTAGGTCTTCTGAAGGTGGAAAAGCAACAAGTGCCAATTGCCACTTCAACAGTGCATCGCCAACAGTACAAAACAACTCGAGATGCTGTGATCCCCATCCACAAGATGATCCGTGAGCTAGAGACCCAAGGGGTAGTCAGCAAAACCCACTCACCCTTCAACAGCCCCATCTGGCCTGTGCGCAAGTCTGATGGAGAATGGAGATTGACTGTGGACTACCGTGCCTTGAACGAAGTGACTCCACCATTGAGCGCTGCTGTGCCGGACATGCTGGAACTCCAGTACGAGCTGGAGTCCAAGGCAGCAAAATGGTACGCCACAATTGACATTGCTAATGCATTTTTCTCCATTCCTCTAGCTGAAAAATGCAGGCCTCAGTGTGCTTTCACCTGGAGGGGCGTGCAGTACACCTAAAACCGACTGCCCCAGGGGTGGAAACACAGCCCCACCATCTGCCATAGACTAATCCAGGCTGCATTAGAAAAGGGTGAGGCTCCAAAACATCTACAGTACATTGATGACATCATTGTGTGGGGAAACACAGCAATGGAAGTGTTTGAGAAAAGATCATCCAGATTCTCCTGAAGGCTAGCTTTGCTATCAAAAAGAGCAAAGTTAAAAGACCTGCTCGAGAGATCCAGTTTCTAAGAATAAAGTAGCAAGATAGAAAGCGTCAGATTCCCACTGAAGTCATCAACAAGATCACAGCAATGTGTCCACCAACCAACAAAAAAGAAACACAAGCTTTCCTAGGCGCCATAGGTTTCTAGAAGATGCACATTCCTGAGTACAGCCAGATTGTGAGCCCTCTCTACCTAGTCACCCGCAAGAAGAACAATTTCCACTGGGGCCCTGAACAGCAACAAGCCTTTGCCCAGATCAAGCAGGAGATCGCTCATGCAGTGGCTCTTAGCCCAGTCAGGACAGAACCAGATGTGAAGAACGTGCTCTACTCAGCAGCCGAGAACAATGGCCTGTCCTGGAGCCTTTAGCAGAAGGTGCCTGGGGAGACTCGAGGTCGACCACTAGAATTCTAGAGCCGAAGCTACAGAAAGTCCGAAGCCAACTACACTCCAACAGAGAAGGAAATCTTAGCCGCCTATGAAAGAGTTCAAGCACCTCAGAAGTGGTAAGCACTAAAACACAACTCCTGCTGGCACCTCGACTGCCAGTGCTAGAATACATGTTCAAAGCAGAAGTTCCCTCTACCCACCATGCCACCAACGCCACATAGAGCAAATAGATTGCCCTCATCACTCAGCGCACCAGCATTAGAAACCCAAATCACCCTGAGATTCTGGAAATAATTACAAACTGGCCAGAAGGTAAAACCTTTAGTCTCATAGATAAAGAAGAGCAAAAACAAGTGACACGTGCTGAAGAAGCTCCACCATACAACCAACTGCCAGCAGAAGAAACACGCTATGCTCTTTTCACTGACAGTTCCTGCCGCATCGTTAAGATGAAACAAAAGTAAAAAGCAGCCGTATGAAGCCCCACACGACAGGTTGCACAAGCCACTGAAGGAGAAAGTGGGTCAAGCCAACTTGCTGAACTCAAAGATGTTCAACTAGCCCTGGACATTGCTAAAAAAGAGAAGTGGCCAAAGCTCTACCTCTACACTAATTCGTGGATACTAGCCAACGCTCTGTGAGGATAGCTGAAGAAGTGAAAAAAGGCCAATTGGCAGCGCAGAGGAAAGCCAATCTGGGCTGCAGATAAGTGGAAAGACATTGCCACTCAAGTAGAGAAGCTACCTGTCAAAGTCCGTCATGTAGATGCACATGTCCCCAAGAGTCGGGCTAATGAGGAACACCGAAACAACGAGCAGGTAGATCAAGCTGCAAGAATAGAAGTGTCAAAAATAGACTTAGATTGGCAACACAAGGGAGAGTTGTTCCTAGCTCGATAGGCCCATAATGCCTCAAGCCACCAGGGCAGAGATGCCACCTATAAGTGGGCACGAGACCGAGGAGTGGATCTAACCATAGACAGTATTTCTCAAGTTATCCATGACTGTGAGACGTGTGCTGCCATCAAGCAGGCCAAGCAGGTGAAGCCCCTATAGTATAGTAGGCAATAGTCCAAGTATAAGTACGGGGAAGCCTAGCAAATTAACTACATCACCCTTCCCCAAACCCGCCAAGGCAAGCGCTATGTGCTGACCATAGTAGAAGCCACCACTGGGTGGCTCGAGACCTATCCTGTGCCTCACGCTACTGCCCGGAACACCATTCTAAGCCTTGAAAAGCAAGTTCTTTAGAGGCATAGTACCCCTGAGAAGATTGAGTCAGACAATAGAACTCATTTCAAGAACAGCCTCATCAACAACTGGGCTAGGGAACATAGCATTGAGTAGGTGTACCATATCCCCTATCATGCACCAGCTTCAAGGAAAGTAGAAAGATACAATAGACTGCTAAAAACTACCCTGAAAGCACTGGGTGGGGGATCATTCAAAAATTAGGAGCAGCATCTAGCAAAGGCCACCTGGTTAGTTAACACCCTAGGTTCCACCAACCGAGCAGGCCCTGCCCAATCTGAGCCCCTACATACAGTAGATGGAGAAAAAGTCCCAGTAGTACATGTAAGAAGTTTGTTAGAGAAGACAGTTTAGATCAATTCTGCTTCAAGTACAGAAGATCCCATCCGTGGGATTGTCTTTGCTCAGGGACCAAGCTGCACATGGTGAGTAATGCAAAAAGATGGAACCACACGATGTGTACCCCAGGGAGATTTAATTGTTGGGTGAGAACCGGGTGTAATTATCGTTGTGTGCTGAATGGTACTGCCACTGTATGTAACAGTATATTGCATATTGTTTTTATATAGATATATGTGTGTGTAGAGCTAGAGTATATATTAGTTTTAGTAAATTGACAATATATGGATAAGGGGTAGAATGTCCTAAGGTAACTTTATAATGCTTGTATCCCCAATCGTCTGTTCTGTTTCTGCTGTATATTGAGTCCTGTGCCTTTAAGACTGGTTCTAAGAGCAAGGAGAAGCACGGATTTTGTTTTGAGAAACTGCCTGACTCCTCCACATTCTTCTCCGGACGGTGTGTTCAGCAGAGGCTTAGAGACACTGCAGGACAGAGATCTTTTTGCTTTTAGTTAGTTTCAGCTAGCTAGGGCAGAGAAGTTCCCTAGACTGTTTTTTTTTTTTCCTTTCCTTTTTCTTAGAACTGTGTAAACCTGCTCTAGACTGAAAACCCAGGGGAGCACTGGGGGCTGCACCTGCAGCCCACTGGGGCCTGGACCTCGGCATTTTCCAGCAGCGCCGGAGGGACTGGGACTGATGAGAGACTGAGAGAGAGCCGAGCTCCACCCACGGCAAGGACTTTCTCAATTTGCCATCTCACTCCAGAACGAGAAGTTTTATTGTTTCATATTATTCATTTCTTTATACTTGTATGCACTTTATTTGTTTAGTAAAATAGTTTTTTCCACTTTTCTCCACAAAATTTTTTTTTTTTCCGGACTAGTTAGAGGGAGGGGCCACTTAAGTTTGCTTCCCAGAGGGATCCTATATTTGGGTTTTCCCCCCAAATTTGTCTCCAAACCAGGACATGGGGTCATTCTGATCTCCGGGAAAGCTTCTTTATTCCACGAGATCCAGAGGGGGAAAGAGCCAAATGGTCCTGGGAGAGAGTGATTATATAGGGTAGCCGGGGTGGGGTTTCACAACTTGGACAATGGGGAAAGGAATTGGGAAAGGGACCAATCAGGGGAAGGATCCAAAAAGAACCAATCAGGAGGGCTAAAAACCAGGAACAAGGGGAGTAACCAATGGGGTATGAAACATTAACATACAACTGCAAAGGCTCAAGAGTTGAAGTATTTTTTTCTCACCTTGAGCCACAAGGAAAACTCTCAAAGGGACTTCCTGAAGGAAAGTCCCTGTGAACTGAGGCAGCCTAGGGGCTGTGCACTCTCCAGGGGAGTGAATTGTCTTCTGTAGATGGTCCACAGACCACCACAGGAACTTACCTACAAATCTTCACCACAGAAGCAGGTTTATGTCCTGGCCAGATTTTGGAGAGCTGTAAATTATGACATTGAATAGGGTACTGGGGAATGGAGGAAAAATTACAGTGGTCGCAGATTGGCCACCTCCTCTGTACTCTCAGTCTCATCTGCATCACTACATACAGAAGCTGAGGGGAGACAGGAAAATTCAGAGGCTCCCCCACCCTGCAAAGGTGTCTCCAGAGCAGCAGAGCAAGTACATTTCCAGGTCAAAAGCAAGAATTCCAAAGCCAGCAGCTTTCCACCTGATTTTTATTCACCTTTCCACCAGGCTGATACTGATCCCTACAAAACCTGAATTCTCATTAGCACTTCCATTACTTTTTCTATAGATTGGAGGTCTTCGCAAGTACTCTGAGACAAAGAAAGAAAGAATAATTTTTGAAATGCACTGCATTAGTATTAATTGGTCGTTACCATTATTATTAATAGTACTATGTAGCTTCATATGGTAAATATTACTTCCTGCTTCTCACATCAGCATGAAATAAGCCCCAGTATGGAAATGTCATTCTGCAGATCTTAGCACAGGCAGGCTGACCTCAGTTCTCAGGAATTAATGCACAACTTTAAAGAAAGTCACACCAGAAACATATATTACTTTATGGATTTCTCTGTAAAATAACCTATCCCTCTTTGAGGCATCATTTAAAGACACAGCCTGCAGGACATAAATCACAGCTGCTAAAAATACAAACCCATTTAGGACATCACTCCTTAATGGCAGCAAAAATCTTCACAGGAAAAGACACCTGCCCCAGTGACAGGGAATAATCACCTTCTCCGATGTTGTTGTGTGTTATTTGTTTTCATATTGTTGTTTTGGTTTGAAAGACAGGTATCTGCTTGGGAGGGGCGGGGCCTCACTAGGAATGGGGAATTCCAATCCCTTCTCTCCAAGTTATTATAATTTAGAACATTAAAGAGGCTTTTCAGTCAGAGCTATGGGGAAAGGAATAACAGTTCTTTACTAGTAAATAGGACAACAAACAACAACTACAGCAATAATAATAATAATAATAATAATAATAATAATAAACAGAACCAAGAACCTCGAGGGGCTTTGTCTCACAAGCCCCTGGCAGTCTGATCTCTTGGGACCCTGAGACCACCAAGCCGAAACGGTGGAAACTCCGGGGCTGATGACTGGAAACAGTGGGTTGTCCCCAGCAGGCGGGGGGGCGGGGGCGTTTCCCGGCAGGCAAAGTGAGCAGTGCTGAAGAAGCCGCGATGGCTGGATGAGGCTGACCCAGCTCCAGCAGGGCAGGAGAGGAGCTCCGAATTCCTGGGCGCTCCAGCAGATGATAGAATTCCCAGGACCGGACCCTCTGTTAACAGTGGACTCCTCATGCAGCTAGCAGTCACCCGACCGTCCTCTCCAAAACCGAGAGCAGGAGGAGAGGCACTCCCAGCTCCCGGAGCCCCTGAGCCTTTCCCTCCCCCAAACTAAGTGATCTACTGCCCTCGCCACTTCTTTTGTGTGGGTCAAGTACCCTTTAAGCATCAGTATTTAGTCTCTTAGCAACTTATGGGGGGGAAAATTCTATATGGAAATAAAAAAAAAAAAAAAAAAAAAAATCAAACTTAACCTCCAACAATTGTATTTCATTTTTATATTGGATTTTATGTTATAATGGTTTGTTCTGTACTCCCCTGTTCTCCTGAAAAATGTTATATCCCAAGGTCTGTCCCTGCCCTTTTTTCCCTGTCAATCCTCCCACACTCCTCCCAGTCCCCTCCTCTGTGCCCTGTCTGTCATTCAGCTGTTCCTCTCAGCTTCTGGAGAGTTCGGGTAAGGACATCAAATGATAGGGCAAGAGTCGAGGAGGTTCCTCCCCTTATGTTCCCATTGGTTTCCTTAAATGTCCTTCCAACCCTGTTCCACTCCCACCTTATTCCTCATTGGGTGTTGGTTTGTCCTCTCCTTTAGCCCCTCCCCTGGATATAAGCCCGGACCATGAGGCCTGGGTCAGGACTTGGCAAGAGCTGCTGAGGCAGATGTCCGAACAGGACAGAATAAAGACTTTGGACTCGCCCTCTTCCAAGTCTGACTCCTTTCCTCCGCCATCGACATGGTCTCTCTCTCTCTCACGATAATGGGAAAAAGCCCTTCTGCCGCTCCCTGGGTTTTTAGGACCCAAGGGAGTTTTCCTGTCTTGTCACAGTCTTGAGCTAGCCTGGGAGAAATGGAACCAGCAGCTCCAAAAGAGACAAGCGACAGGACTCCAAAGCACGTGTTGGATGCCTGCTGGAGTTAGCAGGTTCACAGTGCCAAGTTTTCCTTTGGAAGAGAAGACAAGTTTCAAAATGAAAACAAAAAACCTGTATTTCAAAAAAAAAAAAAAAAAAAAAAAAAAAAGCTACTTTTCAAAAGGGTGAAGTGTATTATAAAGAAAAAGGTGCACAAAGATCTCACACAACTCCCTGGGACAGGCTGCCCCATTCCTGCACCCCAATTACCAATGCAATCAAACCAGGATATGGAAACTGGCTGCTAACAGCCACCCTCACTTTTTGGCTTTACTTCCCCAAACTACTAGTAAGAGACAGATTCAGAGAGTTAATTGTAAGAAAAAGGTCTTTCTCCAAATTCCTTTTGATGATTGTTGAGGGTTAAGTTTTAGAATTTTTCCCCCCCCCC
>JANEHK010001514.1:1533-12555 GCA_025960845.1 Tachycineta bicolor | reverse complement strand
AAAAAAAAAATGTAAATAAAAAACCCAAACATTTCCAAAACCATGTGAAAACAATGATAGTGAATGGGATGACAAGAATTGCCGGGAAATAGAACAAAGCTTTCCAGTTTAATCCTGATTGAAATCGTAAGATTTCATTCAATTTTCTGAAAGGAAGGCTTTTCTTTTCAGGAAAGGGAATGAAATCTTGAAATCAGAAAACCAAGTCTAACAAGTGCTCTGGAAAGGAGATATGATCAAAAAGAGTGGAATGGAAAAAAATGCAGAAATTTTGGAAACGGAGGGATCACAGCCCAGAGGAGTGAGATGAAATGAGGGCCAGTGAAAAAGACCATAACTTGCTGAAATTACTCCAAATCAAATCCTTAAATGCTGGGAGAAATGTAAATTCAGAGACAGGAGAGAAATCAGAAAAAACAAAATGCAAATAAAAAACCCAAAAATTTTCAAAAACCAGGTGAAAACAATGATAGTGAATGGGATAACACGAAGTGCAGGGTAATGGAGCAAAGCTTGCAGTTTTATCCACATTAAAATTGCAAGATTTCATTCCTATTGCTGAAAAGAAGGCTTTTCTTTTCAAGACAGGGAATGAAATCTTGAACTCACAGAACCAAGTCTAACAAGTTCTCTGGAAAGGAGATATGATCAAAAACAGTGGAATGGAAAAAAATGCAAAAATTTTGGAAAAGGAGGGATCACAGCCAAGAGGACTGAAATGAAATGAGGGCCAGTGAAAAGACCATAACTTGCTCAAATTACTCCACATCAAATCTTTATACGTGGGAAGAAATGTAAATCATGAGACAGGAGGGCAATCTGAGGAAACAAAATGTAAATAAAAAACACAAAAATTTTAAAAACCATGTGAAGACAATGATAGTGAATGGTATCACAAGAAGTGCAGGGAAAATGAGCAAAGCTTGCCAGTTTAATCCTCTTTGAAATCACAAGATTTCATTCCCTTACCTGAATAGAAATCATTTCTTTTCAGGAAAGGGAATGAAATCTTGAAATCAGAAAAGCAAGTCTAACAAGTGCTGTGGAAAGGAGATATGATCAAAAAGAGTGGAAAGGAAAAAAAAGCAGAAATTTTGGAAATGGTGGGATCACAGCCAAGAGGACTGAGATGAAATGAGGGCCAGTGAAAAAGACCAGAACTTCCTCAAATTACTCCAAATCCAACCCTTAAACACGGGAAGAAATGTAAATTCAGAGACGGGAGAGCAATCTGGAGAAACAAAATGTGAAAAAAAAACCCCTCAAAAATTTTCAAAACCATGTAAAAACAATGATAGTGAATGGGATGACACGAAGTGCAGGGAAATGGCGCAAAGCTTTCCAGTTTAATCCTCATTGAAATATCAATATTTCATTCCCTTTCCTGAAAGGAAGGTTTTTCTTTTCCGGAAATGGAATGAAATCTTGAATCACAGAACCAATTCTAATCAGTGTTCCAAAAAGGAGATATGATCAAAAAGAATGGAATGGAAAAAAATGCAGAAATTTTGGAAATGGAGGGATCACAGCCCATGAGGGCTGATATGAAATGAGGGCCGGTGAAAAAGACCAAAACTTTCTCAAATTTCTCCAAATCCAATCCTTAAACACAGGATGAAATGTAAATTCAGACATAAGAGCAATCTGAAGAAACAAAATTGTCATGGGTTAGTACAGTTTAGTTTTTAGTTGTAAAAGAATGTAAAATAATTCTCCAGGTCAGGACCTGGGAATTGCTTTACAAGAGATAGAGACCTATTAAAGAGTTAGTTAGAATATTGACATCTGGTCTGACCACTGAAATTGTTAGCTGCGACTTTGGGAAGTACCATATAAAATCCCTTGATTTCCTGTAGGTGGGGTTTTTTTCCTTCTTCCTTTGGCCAGAGAGAGACAGGTAACATTGAGCTGGGCCTGCTGCTCCCTCCTTTTTTGGGGGGGATGCTGGCCTGAGGCCTGGCCGGATTCCATCGGCTCCTGGGTGAAGACGGGGGAAGGAGAAGTTGCTGTCTTGTGGCAACCGCTTTCTTCAAGTTTCCTTAGAGCAGAGAGGGATCTCTGCTGGGCCCTGATGGGAGCTATGAGCACTGTTTGGGCCGAGGCCACCCCAATTTGCACTGAGGGGTGGGCTGAGAAGGCATTTATGATCTTGCTTGAGTTTTTCCTAGACTGCCCGGGTGCTCCAATTTCTAGTATTTCTGCGTGAGCTTTTTCTTATCAGCTCGGCCTTGAACAACTAACAGTACGAGCTACAGAGAGTGAAAGACAAAAACTCTGAGCAGATTTAACTCTTTCTTAGCAACATGAAGCTTCCAGAGCTTGGCCCTTCTCTGAGAGAGCAAAGAAGGACAGAGTGAACATAAAGAACAACAGCATGAAGTCAGTAGCAAGAGTGAAAAGACTATTGGGACAGAGGGTTGAAGAGTTGGTTGTTCTATTCTTACTTGAGCCATGGAAATGAACTCTATATTTAAGTTATTCCTGTAAATCGTGGGAAAGATATGCATTTAGGGAGATGATTGTTTTGCATGTAGATTCGAGCAAAGGTGTTTGTGATGAACTAAGTAATATCCTATAAGATGCTTGAACAGAGATAAAGATGAGAAGCCCTCTGCACCAATGAAGAAGAGAGAAGATATCTCTGTACCTTGAAGTGAAGAATCCTTTGCTTTAGAGTTATTTATCTTTAAAAAGTGACACCCCAGTATGCAAAAGTCTAAGACCCATGACCCATAAGCAGCTTGGGAAACTGCTCCTGGGAGGGTCACAAAAGTAGATTTCTCTGGGCAGTTGTTTATGTGACAGTTTAAAACCCACAAGAGAACTGTTCTAAGTTGTCAGTGGGATCCATGACTCGAAAGGATACTCTTCCCCTTATGAATTGATGAAAGACTATTATCAGATAGTGAAACAGACTGAAAATTACAAGGTTTCTCCCTTTATATTGTTTTGCAAAAAAGTAAACAGTTTCTAAGAAGAAGGAAAATTTTTTTTGAAGTTTCATTCCATTTTAGTTTTTTCCCAACTTTCTGTTTTTCTATTCTTTTAGTGTAAGTTAATAAACTATTTGTTGATTTTAAAGTTAAGCCTGCTTTGTTTTTCTCCTAGTCTCTCTCTCACCAAAAGAGTAAGTACCAAAATCAAAAATTAGCGACTGTGAAACCACCTCAACAAATTATGGAAATGGAGGGATCACAGCCAAGAGGGCTAAGATTAAATGAGGGCAAATGAAAAATGCCATAACTTGCCCAAATTACTATAAATACAATCTTTAAATGCTGGAAGAAATGTAAATTCGGAGACAGGAGAGCAATCTGAAGAAAAAAAATATGAAAAAAACCCCAAAAATTTTCAAAACCATGTGAAAACAATGACAGTGAATGGGATGACAAGAAGTGCAGGGAAAGGGAGCAAAGCTTTCCAGTTTAATCCTCATTGAAATCACAAGATTTCATTCGCTTTGCTGAATGGAAGGCTTTTCTTTTCAGGAATATGAATGAAATTTTGAAACCAGAAAACCAAGTCTAACAAGTGCTCAGGAAAAGAGATATTACCAAAAAGAGTGGAATGGAAAAAAAATGCAGAAATTTTGGAAATGGACGAACCACAGCCAAGAGCACTGAGATGAAATGAGAGCCTGTGAAAAAGACCATAAATTGCTCAAATTACTCCAAATCCAATCCTTAAACGCGGGAAGAAATGTAAATTCTGAGACAGGAGAGCAATCTGAAAAAACAAAATGTGAAAGAAAAAAGCAATCATTTTCAAAATAAAAAACCCAAAAATTTTCCAAACCATGTGAAAACATTGATAGTGAATGGGATGACAAGAAGTGCAGTGAAATGGAGCAAGGCTTGCCAGCTTAATCCTCATTGGAATCACAAGATTTCATTCCCTTTGCTTAAAGGAAGGCTTTTCTTTTCAGGAATGGGAATGAAATCTTGAAATCTGAAAATCAAGTCTAAAGAGAGCTCTGGAAAGGAGATATGATCAAAAACAGTGGAATGGAAGAACTCCAGAAATTTAGGAAATGGAGGGATCACAGCCAAGAGGACCGAGATGAAATGAGGGCCAGTGAAAGAGACCATAACTTGCACAAGTCACTTCAAGTACAATCCTTAAAGGTGGGAAGAAATGGAAATTCAGAGTAAGGAGAGCAATCTGAAAAAATAAAATGTGAAAAAAAAAACCTTACAATTTTCAAAAACCTGTGAAAAAAATGGTACTGAATGGGAAGTCAAGAAGTGCAGGAAAAAGGAGCAAAGCTTGCCAGTTAAATCCTCATTGGAATTGCAAGATTTCATTCCCTTTCCTGAAGTGAAGGCTTTTCTTTTCAGGAATGGGAATGAAATCTGGAACTCACAGGACCAAGTCTAACAAGCGCTCTGGAAAGTAGATATGACCAAAAAGAGTGGAATCGAAAACCTCCAGAAATTATGGAAATGGAGGGATCACAGCCATGAGGGCTAAGATTAAATGAGGGCCAGTGAGAAATGCAATAACTTGCGGAAGTTACTCAAAATCCAATCCTTAAACACAGGAAGAAAAGTTAATTCAGAGACAGGAGAGCAAACTGAAGAAACAAAATGTGAATAAAAAAAAAAAGCAAAAACTTTCAAAAACATGTGAAAACAATGATAGTGACTGGGATGGCAAGAAGTGCTGGGGAATGGAGCAAAGCTTGCCAGTTTAATCCTCATTGAAATCACAAGATTTCATTCCTTTCCCTGTAAGAAAGGCTTTACTTTTCAGGAATGGGAATGAAATCTTGAAATCAGAAATCCAAGTCTATTAAGTGCTCTGAAAAGGAGATATGATCAAAAGGAGTGGAATGGAAAAAATCCAGAGATTTTGGAAAGGGAGGGATCACATCCAAGAGGACTGAGATGAAATGAGGGCCAGTGAAAAAGGCCATAACATGCTCAAATTACTCCAAATCCAATCCGTAAACACAGGAAGAAATGTAAATTCTGAGAATGGAGAGCAATCTGAAGAAACAAAATGTAAATAAAAAACCTAAAAATTTTCAAAACCATGTGAAAACAATGATAGTGAATCGGATGACAAGAAGTGCAGGAAAATGGAGCAAAGCTTTCCTGTTCAATCCTCATTGAAAAAGCAAAATTTCCTTCTCTTTAGTGAAAGGAAGGCTTTTATTTTCAGGAATGGGAATGAAATCTTGAAATCAGAAAACTAGGTCTAACGTGCTCTAGAAAGGAGATAGGGTCAAAACCACTGGAATGGAGAGAAATACAGAAACTTTGGAAATGGAGGGATCACAGCATGGAGGACTGAGATGAAATTAGGGCCAGTGAAAAAGACCATAACTTGCGCAAATTACTCCAAATCCAATCCTTAAACATGGGAAGAAATGTAAATGCAGAGACAGCAGAGCAGTCTGAAGAAACAAAATGTATAGAAAAAACCCCAAAATTTTCAAAATCCTGTGAAAACAATGATAGTGAATGAGATGACAAAAAGTGCAGGGAAATGGAGCAAAGCTTTCCAGTTTAATCCTTGCTGAAATCGCAAGATTTCATTCGCTTTGCTGAAAGGAAGGCTTTTCTTTTCATGGAAGGGAATGAAATCTTGAATTCACAGGGCCAACTCTAACAAGTGCTCTGGAAATGGGATATGATCAAAAAGAATGGAATGGAAAAAAATGAAGAAATTTTGAAAATTGGAGGGATCAAAGCCAAGAGTACTGAGATGAAATGAGGGCCAGTGAAAAAGACAATAACTTGCTCAAATTACTTCAAATACAATATTAAACAAAGGAAGAAATGTAAATTCAGAGACAGGAGAGCAATCTGAAGAAACAAAATGTGGAAAAAAACCCAAGAATTTTCAAAGACCAAGTAAATACAATGATAGCGAATGGGATGACAAGAACTGCAGGGAAATGGAGCAAAGCTTTCCAGTTTAATCCTTGCTGAAATCGCAGCATTTTATTCCCTTTGCTGAAAGGTAGGCTTTTCTTCTCAGGAAAGAAAGTGAAATCTTGAAATCAGAAAACCAAGTCTAACAAGTGCTCTGGAAAGGACCTAAGATCAAAAAGAGTGGAATGGACAAACTCCAGAAATGTTGGAAATGGAGGGATCACAGCCAAGAGGACTGAGATGAAATGAGGGCCAGTGAAAAAGACCATAACTTGCACAAATTACTCCAAATCCAATCTTTAAATGCGAGAAGAAATGGAAATTCTGAGACAGGAGAGCAATCTGAAGAAACAAAATGTGAAAGAAAAAAGCAATCATTTTCAAAACCATGTGAAAACAATGATAGTGAATGGGATGACAAGAAGTGCAGCGAAATGGAGCAAGGCATGCCAGTTTAATCCTCACTGAAATTGCAAGATTTAATTTTGTTCCCTGTAAGGAAGGCTTTTCTTTTCAGGAATGGGACTGAAATCTTGAATTCAGAAAAGCAAGTCTAACAAGTGCTCTGTAAATGAGATATGATCAGAAAGTGGAATGGAAAAAAATGAAGAAATTTTGGAAATGGAGAGATCACAGCCAAGAGGACTGAGATGAAATGAGGGCAAGTGAAAAAGACCATAACTTGCTCAAATTACTCCAAATCCAATCTTCAACTGCGGGAAGAAAAGTAAATTCTGAGAATGGAGAGCAATCTGACGAAACAAAATGTGAAAAAAAAAAAAAAATGGGAAAAGGAAAAATGTGTCTGGTTCTGTCCCTGCACCGGGCGGGAGCTGACCCCCAGCTAGCTCGCGTCAAAACAGACACAAAGTTTCCTGTTCGTTTCGGCTTCTTGGCTCAGCAGCCAGACCCAATGTATCGAGGCAGTCAACAGCAGCAGAAAAGAAAAGGCTGGCTCTCAGCTTAGCAGGTTAAAGATGTTTATTAGCAGGGAGCTTCGAGCTCCGAGACGAGCGGCCGAGAGCTTCGAGGCTGAGAGCTGAGAGCGTTTTTTTCTCCCTCCTACCCCCTATAAGCGGGGGGGGCGGTTCCAGGGAGGATACAACAAGACAACAAATCAGGGGATACAGGGGGTACCAAGGTGTGCCCACCCCCAAGGCTTGGACCAATCACCTCCAGAGGAAAAGAATCCCCCCCAGGCTACCAATCACCTGAAGCCCTCTCCCTGAGATTTCGCAATCCGGGAGGGACTCCTGGAGTGATAGACAGGCTGCCCCAGAAAAAGGGGGGCAGGGGCAGAGGGGATGTAACATGTCATGTGAGGGGTGGGATGATTGACACAAAACACCTTATTATATAGACAACACAAAAGGGATACAGAATTGGGGATACAGTGAAATGAACCATAACATAAACCTCTTACAAAAACCTAATAAAACAGTTCTGCACCACCACATGTCCCCCTTTTTTGTTTTAATAACAGGAGGAGGGCTGGAACGGAGGAGGATGATAGTCGAAGTCCGGGTAACTCTCGGTGAGCCGCTCTGGCTGAGTGGGCCACTCCATCTGAGGTTCCTCCTCTGGGTGTCTCCTGTCTTCTGGGTCTTCCTCCACTTCCATGTCTTCCTCCCATCCAGGCACGGATGATACAGCAACTTGGTTGCCAGAGGGGGCATCTGTGGTGCTAGAAATTAATCTGCTTAACATTTTTTTGACAACACCAAATCCAATAAAAATTGCCAGAATAACAAACAAAAATAACAAAACTGATTTCAAAATTGAACCCACCCAGCCCGAAATTCCCCAGTCCCCAAACAATCCGTTCAGCTAGTCACCAGTCTCTCTTCTGATGTCATTCACGACGTCCTGGATGCTCTGGCTGGCTTTGTGTCTTGTTCCATTGCAGTGGTGGCTTTGGACTGGGGCACCAACCATCTGGAGACAGGTGCGGCGAGACTGGCAAGCAGGAGGATGCTGGGGAGCAGGTGGAACTTCCTCAGCCCTGGGGACTGGCGCTGGACAGGTTCTGTCAGAAATAAAAGAACTAAAACAAACAATTAGCATTTGAGCAGGGGTCATTCAGGAAAGCGAAACCATCTTGGGAAAAATCTTCCCTCCTTTTCCTCCTAAAAGCTGCCTGAGTAACCTGTGGCAGTTTCTTTTTCTCCCCTGAGACCTTCGGGACATAGGGCCTCACCCATTTTGATGGTAACCATCTCGACCCCGTGGGGGTGGACACGCAAGCGTACCCACGACCCCACGTGACTAAATCATGAGGTCCCTCTGTCCTTCCAGTCTCAGGGTCTCGGACCATGACTGGCGGCCTCTCTTTGACGTTTAGCTGAGGGTTTGCCCCGAAATGACGAACGATCGGAGGGTTTAAAAACTCGAAGGTGCTGTTTAAAAAATTCAAAGTGAATAGAGCCCTGGCCAGTCGGGTCTGTGGTGTTTCTGTTTTCAACTCCGGTTGTTGTTAGTTGAGGACCCTTTTGATTTCCCTGTGGGTCCTCTCCACTACAGCTTGGCCTGTCGGGGAATGAGGGAGGCCTCTTTTATGACCCACTCCCCATTGTTACAGGAAGCTGCAGAATTCCTTGGAACGGTACGCTGGGCCATTATCAGTTTTTAATTCTTTTGGGATGCCCATGAAGGAGAAAGCCTGGAGGAGGTGTTTAATTGAATTCGAGGTCTTCTCCCCTGTGTGGGCGGAAGCGACAACTGCACCGGAGAAAGTGTCCACTGACACGTGCACATATTTAGATCGGCCGAATTGGGGGATATGTGTCATGTCAGTCTGCCACAGCTCACAGCTGATCAGACCTCTGGGGTTCACTCCCGCACTTAAGGTGGGGAGTGCATGCTGATTACATGAGGGACACGTAGCTACAATTGCCTTGGCCTGTTCCCGGGTGATGTGAAACCTGCGAACAAGGCCAGGCGCGTTCTGATGGTGAAGCTGATGGCTGAGCTTTGCCTGCTCAAAAATGCTTGGCAATGGGGCCATCGCTGCAGGAGCAGCAAGATCATCAGCCCTTCTGTTCCCCTCAGCTATGAAACCCGGCAAATCGGTGTGTGATCTCGTATGCATCTCGAAAAATGGCTGCTTCCTGTGGGTGACAAGCTCAACAAGCTTAGAAAGCAGCTCAAACAGTGCTGTGTTAGTCACTTCCTGCAGTATTGCCTGATCTGCCCTCAATACCACCCCCGCTACCTAAGCGGAGTCCAATACTAAATTGAAGGGTTCGGGGAACCTTTCGAAAGCCCTGATGTCAGCGGCCAACTCAGCAACCTGAGGTGATCCCTCCACCTCAGCAACATCTGCCTCCCACTGCTGAGTCTGAGGGTCTTCCAAGTCATAACTGACTTGTGGGACTTTCCAGATGCGTCTGTGAAAACTGTCAGGGCCTCTAAAGGCTTCCTGCGCCTAACATCTTTCAAATTCAGTGTGAATTTGGCCTGTGATGTTAATGGCCTCACCACCCACCTGTAACTCACATCCCACCTGGGGTTTCACTTCTGTGATTTTGTGTACAGGACAAGCTGTTGGTATGTTGTTTTCTTCCAGGTGTTCCCAGGTGGGTATGATCTGGGCAACTATCCACGCTTTAGGTAGGAATGTTGGTGGGTGAGTGCAGCGTAGCCAGAGAACAAATTTTCCAGGGTTTTTATTAAGTGTTCCTGGAAGTGTGTGTTTGCAGTCCCCCACAACAATGAGCTTACCTTTGACCCTTGGCCAGGTACCCTGCTCACTGTTGTCAACTGACACAAAATTCCAGTCGTCGTCTTTCAGGTGCAAACCCTCCGTGAGCTGCAACCTGTAGGGGGTATACTTAGAATTAGTTGTCAAAATCGGTTGTGCTATGTCATGATCCGTGTAAGTCATTTCCAGTATGTTATGTTTGCTGCCACCCTGAATGGGGCATTGCAGCTTCTCCTTCTTTTTCCCTTGGCTCCCTTTCCCCTCCCCTCCTGCCCGGTCCACCCCATTTTTTTCCTCACGCAGGGCAGACCTGCGCTCTTTCACCAGTTTTTTTGTGAGGGTTTAAACCCTCTCCCTTTTCCCCTTCCCCTCCCCCTTTTTTGTTTTTGAGGTCCTCTAATTCTTTCTTGAGGGGACATTTGGAAACCCAATGTCCCAAATTCCCGCACAAGAAACACTTCTGGGAGCTTTGATCAGAATGCTTCTTCCCGGTGTTCGGGGTTTTTCGGGAATCTTCAGCTTCTATGGCTGCAACTTGATGAGGTTTGGGCCGTGGACCTGTAGAGGAGCTCATACAAGGCACCTTTACCTGACAAACCTGAAGCATGTCTGGTAAGGTTGGTTTGGGGTTTAGGGGTAAACTTAAAATCGCAGCACGACATAAATCATTTGCATTTGAAAACGCAATCTCTGTTAAAATGTGTTCCCGAGCCATTTCATTTTTGACCTGAGCTTCAATAGCTCGGGACAGTCTCTCCACAAAATCTGTGAAAGACTCCCTTTGGTCCTGTTTGATTTTCGAATATGAAATCGCCGGACCTTGTGTTTGCATGCTGAAGAATGCAGTCAGGACTCTCTCTCTTACTACATGGAGGCACTAGACAGGAATGACCACTTGGTCAGTGGCTTCTGCCCACTGCCTCTCCCCAGCCAGGTGGTCTAGAATGATGGGGTTTCCCTGAGCATGGACTCTAGTGTTAACATGGTTGAGGAGCCCTGGTAAGGCATCCTGGAGCAGCTGTTTCCAAGCTGTGACCCATAGGATGTACTCTGTTGGGTTCAGCAAGCAAGAAAACAGGTACTTTAAATCAGCAGGCACCACCTCCTCTGCAGAGAGATCTGCTCTGAGGAGCCCCCTGAAATATGGCCCATCACAGCCATATAGTCTGTGGGCTTTTCAGATCTCTCTGATGGTGGCTCGGGGAAATGGGTGGTACTCTGCCCTGTTTTTACCACCGCGGGCATTGCGGAAGGTAACAGGGGCAAGGGTAGGAATGGAGCAGGGACCGGCAGCTCCATCTGCCCCCGTTCCCTGCTCGGGGTCTTCCGGGTTTGAGGGAGCTGGGACGCCTGTGCCCTGAGGCACTTGGTTGCCTGGCAACTGTGTCCCTGCAGGGGGTGCAGTTTGCCTGGGGGGTGACGTCATCGAGGAGTGGGGGGGGG
>JANEHK010001510.1:0-12569 GCA_025960845.1 Tachycineta bicolor | reverse complement strand
GTTGTTGTTGTCCCGTATTCCTTATTACATATGGGCCAACTTCATAAATTTTATGTTCAATTTTAGGTGGTGTGGTTTGAGCTTGGGTTACAGTTGATTTGGTTGTTTGCAATAGGTATAGTTGTTATTTTAAATTTAAATGAGAGCCCTTTATTACCATGACCCCAAAGGCAGATCACATTCACTGTCTGTACTAACGTAAAATTATACCAACAATCCAATTTACTTAGACGATCACAAATTTCCCAGTGATAATCTGTAGGAGAGGTTGATACACTAATTTGAATTGCCTTTTCATAGTTAGTCCCGTTAATCATTCGGCATCCCACTCTGACTACCTCCCCTACAGTCCCTTGAAGGGTCCACAACTTTTGTTTCTGCCATTCTTGCTTTTCATATATCTGGTTTTCATGCATAACCACAGTTGATAGGTTTAAATCCTTTATGTCAGAATGATCTCCCATGGATCCAGTATACTGAATGAAAGCTTGGGACCAAGGCCATTCAGCATTTTTCTGGTTAGAGATCCTTTCCAATCCTTGGGTTGCACTTATAGCTACAGGCAAAACAAACAAAACAATTCTACTGATTGGATTCCTGTATGCTAAATTATGGAATATTCTCAACCATAATGTATTCATTATGCCCGAGTAAGTTTCAATTTCAGTTCATTGTCACCCGGGATTACTTTCCAAGGAGTTTCTGGAGCCTTCTTCACTTGAGAATGGTGAATCCAGGCGCTCTGTTCCTTGATTTTAACTGCAGTGAAGGTGGTAAGAAGCACCTGGAATGGTCCCTCCCACTGTGGCTCCAAAGTTTTTTCTGTAAGAGACTTAACATACACATAATCTCCAGGCTGTATGTCATGTACTGGCCCATCCAGCCCTCTGCTCCGAGTTCCAGCCACATGTCTCTCAATTGCTTTGAGCTGTTTGCTTAAGGCTCTCATATAGGCAGTCAGCCTCTCCTCCCCTACCTGGGTGGACAACCCCTTTTGCACGCCATACGGTCTTCCGTAAAGCATTTCAAAGGGACTTAATTTTTCCTTAGCTCTAGGCTTGGTTCGGATCCGCAGCAATGCCAGTGGGAGAGATTGAGGCCAGGGTAAATTAGCTTCTTGTCCCAGCCTAACAATTTGCTGTTTTATTAAATGGTTCATTTTTTCCACTTGACCACTTGATTGGGGGCGATAAGGGGTATGGAGCTCCCAGTCTATGCCCAGGTGACGACTGATTTGTTGTACTATTTTTGAAATAAAGTGTGGCCCCCTATCTGAAGATATTGTGGCTGGAACTCCAAAGCGTGGTATTACCTCTTGTAGTAATACTTTGGTTACCTCCCGGGCTTTGGCAGTTCTGGTGGGAAAAGCCTCTGGCCACCCTGAAAACGTATCTGTTAAAACCAGCAAGTATCGATACCCCCCTTTTCTTGGGAGTTCTGCAAAGTCAATTTGCCACTGTTGTCCAGGCCCGTGGCCTTTTCCGATTTGACCTAATTTTGGTTTGGGAGTATTTTTGGGTTTGGTCTGGAGGCAAATATCACACTGCCGGGTTACCTGGATAACAGTAGAATATAAATTCCTGGCAGTAATCTTTTCAATTAGATAGTTATACAAGGCTTCTATTCCCCAGTGTGTTTTCTGATGTTCCTCTCTTACTAGAGACCATAACAAATGAGAAGGGATGACTATTATCCCACCTGCAGTAATAGCCCATCCCTCTTGGTTATACTTTCCTCCTTGATCCTGAATTAATTTTCTATCTTTCCTGGTATATTCTGGCTTACCTTCCAGGGAGACCTGTCCATCAGGAATTAAGGCTCCCTCGATCGTTATCTCACCTTTTGCTGCTTCTTTTGCCTCTCTATCCGCCAGCTCGTTTCCTTCCTCCAATTCAGAGCTCACCTTCTGGTGTGCCTTGATGTGCATAATTGCTACCTGCTCAGGTAGCTGGACTGCTTCCAGTAGCCGCAATATTTCCTGAGAATGTTTGATGTTTTTCCCTTGTGAGTTTAACAGTCCCCTTTCTTTCCAAATGGCTCCATGTGCGTGTACAACCCCAAATGCATATCTTGAGTCTGTATAAATGTTTACTTTCTTTCCTTTCGCGATCTCTAGAGCACGGGTTAGAGCGATTATCTCAGCCTTTTGTGCAGAGGTATCTGTTGGCAAGGGTCCAGATTCTATTACCTCTCTGCAGGTGGTAACTGCATACCCAGCATGTCGCTTTCCACTGATAACGTAGCTGCTCCCATCAGTGAACCAGGTTTCTGCGTCATCTAAAGGGGTGTCCTTCAGGTCCGGGCGGCTGGAGTAAGAGGCTTCGATAGTCTCCAAGCAGTGTACTGGTTCCCCTTGATTCCCACTGAGGAAAGAAGCTGGGTTGATAATGTTAGTTACAACTATCTCAACATCGTCTTGTTCCACCATGATTGCTTGATATTTCAGGAACCTTTGTGGGGAAAGCCAGTGCCCGCCCTTTACTTCCAGGACTGCAGACACTGTGTGAGACACAAATACAGTCATTTTCTGGCCCAGAGTGAATTTGCGTGCCTCTTGAATATTCAGCACCACAGCTGCAACAGCTCTGAGGCATCCCGGCCATCCCTTGGCTGTTGTGTCTAGTTGCTTGGAGAAGTAAGCAACTGCTCTCCGGTATGGACCCAGGTCCTGGGCCAGTATCCCCAGGGCAATTCCCTGCTTTTCATGGGAAAACAGGAAAAACGGTTTACTTACATTCGGGAGTCCAAGAGCCGGGGCTGACATCAGAGCATTCTTCAGTTGATGAAAGGCTTGCGTGGCCTCTTTTGTCCACTGGAGGTTTCTGTTCCCGTTTGTAATGAGTGCATACAGAGGTTTCACAAGCAACCCATAGCTGTGTATCCAGAGCCTACACCATCCCGTCATTCCTAAGAATGTTCGCAGCTCCTTTACTGTTTGAGGCCTCGGGGTTTGGCATATCGCTTCTTTGCGATCTTGCCCTAGGGGTCCGCTGTCCCGCACTGATTTCATAACCCAGGTAGATTACCTTTTGCTTCACAACCTGGGCCTTTTTCCGTGATACCCTGTACCCCTGTAGTCCCAGGAAATTTAGAAGGCTTACTGTCCAGGCTACACATGCCTCCTTCGTCCGGGTAGCTATGAGGATATCGTCCACGTACTGCAGTAACTTTCCCTCTTCCGGGGGAGCCTCCCAGGATTCCAGATCTTTGGCAAGTTGCTCCCCAAACAGAGTGGGAGAGTTCTTGAAACCTTGAGGCAGAACTGACCATGTGAGCTGAGATTTGCGCCTGCTTTTGGGGTTTTCCCATTCAAATGCAAAAATTTTCTGGCTGTCCTCATGGATAGGGAGGCAAAAGAAGGCATCTTTCAAGTCTAAAACAGTAAACCAAGTTAACTCAGGTGTTAGACATGTCAACAGAGTGTATGGATTTGCTACCACAGGATAAAGGTCCTCAGTTATTTTGTTAATAGCCCTTAAATCTTGTACTATCCGGTATGATCCATCATGTTTTCGGACTGGCAAAATGGGAGTGTTGAACTCAGACAGGCACTCCTTTAACAACCCTAATTGCAAAAAGTTTTCAATTACGGGACTAATTCCTTCCCTATCTTCCTTTTTCAGGGGGTACTGTTTAATTCTAACTGGTTGTTTCCCTTCCTTAAGTTTGATTAATATTGGAAGTGCATTTTTCGCTCTCCCTGGTACATTGGAGGCCCATACTCCAGGAAACACTTGATTACTATTTCTTCACTAATTTCCCCCTCTGTTTGAATGGTTGTCAACATTAAACTTAATGCCTCTATATATTGTTCATCATTTGCCTCCAGAATGACCTCCCCATTTTTAAATTTAATGGTTACTTGTAATTGTTCTAGCAAATCTCTCCCCAAAAGGTGTCTTGGGGAGCTGGGCAGATATAGGAATTTATGAATGCCCCATTGCTTTCCAAGCTTATACTTTAATGGTTTACAAAAAAATGCTTTTTCAGGTTGGCCAGTTGCTCCTATCACTGTAACATAATTCTTCCCCACAGGTGCCAAAGTCTTATTTAAGGCTGAATATGTTGCTCCTGTGTCAACCAGGAATTCTACTTCTTTCCCTTTTTCCCCCAGTTCCAATTTTATAACCAGTGGATCTTCTGGGGTGAGATCTACCGGTCCCCTTCAATCTTCTTCCACATATGCAGTTACCTTTCCTTTCTCTCAGTTTCCCTTGTCCTGAAAGCCACCCCGTCTTTGTTCTGGGCATTGATTTTTCCAATGTCCATATTTCTTACAGATCGCACACTGGTCTCTGCCCAGCCGAGACGGGCCTTGCCTAGATGGTCTCTGCCCCTGTTTTCCCTTCTCTTTTTCACTTACAACAGCTACAAGCTTCCTCATTCCTTGTTTATATCCTTCTTCCTGGTTACTAAAGACTCTCCACGCCTCATCTAACAAAGTCTCTAAGTTCCTCCCATCTGTTCCCCGAAGCTTTTGAAGTTTACGCCTTATGTCACTTGTAGACTGCCCTAGGAATAAATTAACTAGCTGCTGTATCCCTACTTCAGACCCAGGGTCCAGTGATGTGTGACGACGCATAGCATCTCTTAATTTCTCAAGGAATTCAGATGGCGACTCAGAGGGCTCCTGTTTGATTGCATATAAGGCTGACCAACTTATTGTTTTGGGAATGGCTCTTTCCATCCCCTTTGCAATCCACTCCTGATAACTTTCCAACTTTTTCAATTCTGCTGTTCTGTTTGGATCCCACTGTGGGTTTTGGAGTGGGAAATAATCCTTCACATCCAGCTGTTGGGTTTTATAATAATCCTCTGCCAGATCCCCTGCCGTTTTTATGATTAATTGTTTTTCTGTCTCAGTCAGTGCATCCAATAATAATTGCATATCGCTCCAATCTGGATTGTGTTGTTTTATTATATATCGCAGACGTTTGGCTGTGTTAACTGGATCACTGCGTTAGTTTTTAGCGACCTTTTCCCATGCTTCCAAATCAATTGTGGAGAAGGGAACTTTAACTAATACTACTCCTCCCTCTGATCCCACTGCCTCACGCAGAGGTGCCTGTAATATGTGTGTCTGTTGTCTAGTCCGGTGTGCAATCGGGAAAGTGTCTGCACCCTCTGAGTCTACATCCTCCTCTGTGGAAGAACGGGAGACGAGCCTCATGCTATCATGATCAACAAGTCTCAGCTTTATTACCGTGCTCGCATACAGATATAGTGCAATTAATTAGCTCATGCATATTACAAAATTATAGCTCCTAATTGGTTTGCTATTTCACAATGCATGCTTTTTCTGTGGTCAACCTTGCAGTTACAGCTTACATGATTTTTGCTGATCAACATCCTTGTTATTGTAACTTCTTTATACAAGGACACAGTATCCCTGCTGTTTGTCACGTCATCCTGCATGTTTTCTGCTAAGCCTTAACAAATTTCATCTGATCATGGCCCTTGCTCTGCAACCATGCCTCAGACAAACTCTCCACATTTCCCCCGTTTTCTTTTGATTGTGCTAATAAATGTTGATTAAACATAGTCTGCCTTGTTCACTGTATAGCATTTTGTAAACGCATACAAATACATGGAAGGCAGGTAATTGTCAAAAGGATCACAATGCCAATCATCACAGCTATTTTTAATACAGAGGTAATCCAAGGTCCAAGTCCAAAAGAAGCAAGCCATCCATCTAAACCCCATCCTTGTTCTAATCGCAATTGTCCTGTCAATTCCCTCAAGTTATCGATTTGAGCATGAATAGATTGTGAATGGTCAGACAAGTTCATACAACACATTCCTTCAAATTCCTCACAACCATGTCCTTGTGCTAAAAGCAGGAAATCTATCGCTGCCCTGTTTTGTAGGGTGGCATGTCTGACTGAGTCTACATCAGCTAACTAGTTGCTTAAAGCAAGGGAGGTGGCATTGGTCTGTTTTGCTAACCAGCATCCTAGTTTATTTAAGGTAGCTAAACTTTGAGCACTGGCTACTCCAGGAGCCAAAATAGATGCAAAAATTCTTTGCTCCGCAGACTAAAAATCAATATTTGAATCACATTCCTTTGTAAATTGGTGGGTTAATTGTTTTTCTCGCCTGTGCCTGTGATGCCATGTGTAATTTAAAATCATGGATGTGTTTGGGGTAAGTAGCGATAGTCGCCCTAGTGTGCATGGACCACCTCTTAATCGAGAAGGGATACCTGCCCAGGCTCTATCACCACAAATCAAAAACATACCAGCCGGCAACTGAATTGGGGTTGTTGAAGAGAGGGAGATGTTCTTTGCAGTATAGTTACACCACAGAGATGCATTTTGATAAACAGATAGAGAGGAATTAACTATAGTGGTGTAATTATTCCCTGGAGTGATGGCTTTACTGGTAAAGTTAAAATAAACACATGCATCAGCTTTAACTGACCCCAACAATTCTATCTCTTGTGGTTCCAAAGGTGCGAGGGGCAAATAGGGCGCCCATTGATCCCACGCGTTCACTGTTGTCCGTGATTCGTTGGCCTTGCATGTTGGTATTTTTGATGGACAAGGCCATGTGTCTGCAGGCACTCCCACCAATCAGGTGGAAAACGGGCTTCCTGGAGTTGATAAAGAAAGACATATGGCTTCTTGATTAGTGAGATTAGCTAAAGTAACCCATATATTTGTTTTTGGTTGAGGGGAAACCCAAAAAGCACTCGTTATTTGTGTAAAAAGGGTCAAAACACATAACAACTTCATATTTACTCATTGTTTCTTTTGCCCTTCCTTGCTTTCCTTTTTATCTTAAGCTGTTTAAACCTTTGATTGAGATGTTCCCATTCCGAAGGTACCACAGTCCACTGGCAGGGAATATAACACTAGGTCTCACACTTTTTCTGGGTAATTTCTCTATGAACTAAGGCTTTTACTCTAATTATTGAATGTTGCAACTGCCAGCGAGTGTAGGCTAAATGTAGCTGCTCTCTGCTTTCAAACAGAGTTATTGCTTGTGGAAAAGGTAACCCAGTGGCCTTTTCTAACGCCTGACGATGACTCTCACTCCTCCAAGAGCATCTACAGGCTAAGCACCATAGCTCACCCAATAATGACTGTTGATGAATCCACTCGTGTTGCCTACATCCCCCACAATGTATTAAAACCCAAGCACGGTGCTGTCGGTCCCAACAACAAAGACAACTCTGTGTTCTAATATTCCCCAACTGATAGTTTGCTAAACAAGTTAACAAATATGTGAATTGATCCGTAGTAACCGGGTAGCAAAGCGAAGGATCAAGCACTGTCTGGAGAAAGTCCCGGTGAGGGCGGATCAGGCTGTCCAGGCGCAGTCGAGGGTTCCTGATGCCCTCCACTCTGAGGCTTCAGTGGGGGTTTCGTCCACCGGGCTGGGATCCACATAGGACCTGTTGGGGTGGAAACACAAAGATATCCTCTTCCCCAGTATAATACCCTTGCTGGGCCCTGCCATAACCCTGTCTTTAAACATTTGTATCTAACCCAGACCTCTGCTGATTCTTTAGTCTTGCTTTCATTCAGCACTTCAAAGTGTGTGACAGCGGCTGGCATCTCAAATGATCCAAATACACATAAGTGGTTCAATACAAACAGTGTTTTAAGTAAGCGTTCCTGTACATCTGTAATATCACTGAACCTCTCAATAGAAGTCTTTAGGGCGCTATTTGCTCTCTCTACTATAGCTTGCCCTCCTGGGTTATGTGGGATGCCTGTAATATGTCGTACCCCCCATTGTTTCAAAAATATTCGGACTCGGCTACTAACATAAGCCGGACCATTGTCTGTTTTCAGCTGTTGACAAACTCCCATGACCGCGAAACAGCTAGTAAGGTGTCTAATTACATGAACAGCCCTCTCACCCGCTTGAGGTGTCGCCCAAATATAATGACTATATGTATCTACAGTAACATGAACATATTTTAAGTGACCAAAGCAATTAACATGCGTAACATCAGTCTGCCATATTTCGTTAGCTCTGGTACCACGAGGGTTTACCCCTGTGCCCAAACCCAAGCCTTTGTTGTGATTACAGCATATGGGACAACTTCTGACTATTGATGTGGCTTCTGCATGTGATATACAGAACTGCCTCTGCAGGCCTTTCGCATTTTGATGGAAGATGGAGTGAGCTTCTCTTGCCAATGTGTGTTGAGGCAAAGGTACTGCTATGGCTGATACCAGATCATCTGCTCGCTGATTCCCTTCTCCCAAGCCAATGTCCCATTTGTGGCTCCGGATATGTAGCACTGCATAAGGCTGTTCTCGCTGCCTTAATGCCTTCTGTAGTTGCGTCAGGAGCTGATACAGTCTCTGGTTTCTTATATCTTTAATGAAGGCATCCTCTATTCGATTGGCAACACCTGCCACATATAATGAGTCTGTTACAATATTGAGCGGTCCTCCAAAATTTGTTAATGCCCACACCACAGCAAGTAGCTCCAATGTCTGTAATGTATCAGTAGCTTCTGCCTGTAATATCTTCTTGTTCCAGATTCCTTCCTCCTGCCAGGTAATAGCGGCCTTCTGGGATTTTTTCCTGGCATCACTATATACCGTAAGTGCTTCCAATATGGGCTTGTCCTGTTTTTTAGGAACGACCATCCATCTGTGTGATCCTATCCATTTAAACTGAGCTTTTGTATTATTTGGAGCAATGATACTACTGCTGCCTAGCAGTGCTTCTTGCAGTTCCATGGAATTGGCCAAATACCAATCAAGAGCATCTCGTTGTAAAGGCACAAATATTGTCTCCGGCTCTAGGCCTAAAATCTGTACCACGCGTTGACGTCCTTTTTTGATAAGGAGACACAATAACTCGATTTTTTGCCATATAGTTTTTTGTTGTTGTAATGGGGGAACTATCCACTCCAATACCCAATTCTCTCCCGTTTTCTTTTGAAGTTGAGTTAACGCGCCCATAAAGCGTGTAGGTCCCAGCCATATGGTGATATCAACAGGAAGGTCTAGAGACCTGCGGCGAACTTGACCTTGTACAACGCAGTCGGCGATAAGTTGGATGACCTGACGCTATTGAGAAGAGACAGATACTGGTTGAGCAGGGTCAGTGCCTTTGAGCAGGGGGCGCAGCTGATCAATAAGTTCATTAGGAATCCCAACAATAGGCCTGAGCCACTGCAAATCTCCTAACAGTTTTTCTGCATCATGTAAAGTGGCAACATCACAGTGAAAGTCTAGTTTTTGTGGGGTGACTACTTGCTGTGTTAAAGTCAGTCCCAAATACTTCCATGGTGCTGAGCACTGAATCTTTTCTGGGGCAACAACCAACTTATTAGTGGCTAGTGTTTGTTCTATGGCTCGGATTTGTGAGTCTGAAAAAGGCTGAGGTTGTGCAAACAGGATGTCATCCATATAATGATAAATAATCACTTGTGGCCATTGTTTTCGTAATGGCTGTAAGGCAGCAGCTACAAAAAGTTGACACAGGGTTGGGCTGTTACGCATCCCTTGAGGTAACACCGTCCATTCATACCTAGAGTCAGGGCTTTGATGATTTATGGCTGGTAAGGTAAATGCAAACCAATGCGTATCCTGAGGGTGTAATGCAATGGTAAAAAAGCAGTCCTTTAAGTCAAGGATTAACAAAGTCCAGTCCTGGGGTAACATCACTGGGCTGGGTAATCCAGGTTGAAGAGCTCCCATTGGTTCCATTTGGGCGTTGACGGCACGAAGATCATGGAGTAACCGATACCTGCCGGACTTCTTTTTAATCACAAATATGGGGGTGTTCCAGGGACTAGTAGATAATTTAAGATGACCTAATCGAAGTTGTTCCTGTACCAAGGCATGTGCCTGTTGTAAGCTTTCCCCTTTCAGTGGCCACTGCTTAACCCACACTGGGTCGTTGGTAGTCCAAGTGAGGGCAATGGGGAAAGTCCAAGCAGCGGCCACTACACCAAAGGGTGTTCGTTCGTGAGAATGATGCCGAGTTGAGCCAGGACGTCTTGGCCGATCAAGCACTGAACAGTATGTGGCAGCATTGTAATGGAAAAGGACGCTTGCGCCTGCTTCCCTTCGAGAATTATAGTAACCACGGGTGTTCGGCTTGCGAGAGTCATTCCCCCGACCCCAGTCACCGTGGTGGCAGAGGCCTGTAATGGCCAGTCCTTGGGCCATTCTTGTGGAGCAATAATACAGGAGTCTGCTCCAGTGTCCAGTAATCCAACAAGGGTTATACTTTGATTATTAAGTTGTAGTTCCACTTTCTTCCTAGGGCGCTCAGATAAATCCACAGTCATTAGCACTAACCCTCCCGTGGAGCCAAAACCTTCTTGACCCCTTGCCTTTTGTAGCAGCGGCGTAACCTCCTTGGCCATCTGAGGAAGCGGTATTAACTGTGCCAACCTTTGTCCCTTAGTGATTTTCAACGGAGGGTATTGGGTATAAGCCATAATCATAATTTCCCCACAACAGTCTGCATCAATTACACCAGGTAACACAAATAGTCCCATCATCGTGGTTGAAGAACGACCTAGCAAAAGTCCTCCCACTGTTTTTCCATTAATCATAATGGGTCCCTTAAGTCCAGTTGGAATTTTGTGCGGGTGTGTAGTCATTATGGTGACATCTACTGAGGCTGCCACGTCCATCCCGAGGCTCCCGCTGGTGGCTGGTTGTAGTTGTTGGCTGATGCTGTGGATGGCGCTGGTGACATTGCAGCTGCTATTTGTGTCCCTGCGCGGCCGCTGTTCGCACTGCTCCGGAAGTTTCCCGATCTCCGGCGACAGGCAGTGGTGTTGTGTGAGTCAGAGCGGCATTTTGCACACCAGACTGCGGCCGCCTGACATTCTCGGCGTATGTGCCCGGTATTACCACAGCGGAAGCATTTCATGCGTCCACAGGTGGTGAGGGACGAGGGCCGGTGCTTGCCGTTGCTGCTTGGAGAGGCGCAAGAGCTGCTAACACCTGTGTCTGTGACATCTTTGCCTGTCCCTGTAGTCCCAATCCTAACTGCTTAATTGCTTCCACTAAAAATGCCTGTGACCCTGATGGCATAGTTGCTGCCTTTTCTAATAAGTCTGCTATTGTCCAGTCTCCTGCCATAGTGGTTATTATTGATCTAGTGGAGGAATTACAGTTCTGGAGAACACACTGCTTTAGCAAGGCTCCCTTCATATAGTCCTGGACACCTGCTTTATCTATAGCTTCAGCAATTTTATCAACAAAGGGACCTAATACTTCTTCTCGACCCTGTTTTATTCCCATGTAAATAGGTATACCTCCAGGTGCTTTGACTTTTTCAATAGCTCTTCTGGCTACTCTCATCGCCTCACGGCATTTATCTGGCCCCATGAGTGCCTGTGCCTCCATTCGTTGGAACGGTCCTGATCCCAACAACTCATCTAATGTGAGGCCCTGTAATGGATCTCCTTGTGCTCTTTGTACGGCGACTGAAGCTTGAGCCTCAGCCTGCCAGTGTGCGTTAAACAAAAGGTGTTGATGTTGTGTAAAGATGAGCCTAGCAATCCCCTTAATATCTGCTGGTAGCAAAATGTGAGCATTAAAAAGGTATTCAAGCATCTGCTTTGTGGGCTCACTAGTGACCCCATATTGCCCTACTGTGGAGCGTAATTGCGCTAGCATTTTCCAATCTAGAACTGTTACTGTGGCTTGCAGTCCCCCAGCAGGATTAGGAGCAAAAGTAACTGGGAAGGCAAGACACCCGGAGGCTGCCTCCAATATGTCCTGATCACCCTGTGCAGCACCTTGCCGTGCTAGGGCTGCCCAAACCTCCCGGTGCTCCCTTGCCATGGCCCCCGCAAGGTCAGATTCTGCCCCAGGGATAGGCTCTTGGCTGCTTGGGAAGCTGGCCAACTGAAGGATAGGGACACTGTTTTCAGGGCTGTAAAGAGGCCCCCCTCCAGGGATAGGCTCTTCTGCTACTGGAGGAGCTGAAGGTGAAACGGGTGCTGCAGCCGGCAAATGAACTGTCGTGAATATGGGGGGATTGGGGGTACTAGTGTCCCACTGGGAATCATACTTTTGATTCTTTTCCTGAGCTGTAACCACTTCCCGTGCCGCCCTTTTCTCTGCCTGACACAAAAGTAACTCATTGTGAACTACCCTCCAAAGTTTACTCATCTTTTTCGCCGCCTTATCATCATCTAACGTGAGTTCCCATAGCTTATCCCCGAACCGTCTCCATTCAGACAATTCATGAACAGTATGAGGGTTAATAAAGAAACCTTGAGAGTAAGTGAACTTTAAAAGGTCTGGTAGTTCTTTATTTAAATCTATCCCTTTAACCTGCCGCTTTTGCAGAAATACTGTAAATAAATCATATGCTGCTTGCCTATCCATACTCACGTCAGCGCTGTTGCAGCCTCCCCAGGTCTCGGCAGCACGTATCGGCCAAGCCCACCTCTGTGGTCGCTCAGGGCACGGAGCTCTTCGGTAATGCTCTGTAGCTGTCCCTCTGCTTGCAGGACCCGAACCCTACGTTGCTTCTCGCCGTGGTATCACGTCCCACCGTGCTATCACGTCCAGGGGTCACCATTTGTGGAAGAACGGGAGACGAGCCTCATGCTATCATGATCAACAAGT